>ML782706.1:191068-207840 GCA_009831015.1 Picea engelmannii
TCATCTTGTACTTTAACATTTAAGTGGGGTAAAAGGAGGTTTCCCCCTCGAAGAGGCTTATTATCTGAAATTATCTCTTTTTCAAGGCGTTGAGTACTTTTCCTGAGGTTTTTCTATGCTATATTGATGTTTGGTTCTTAACAATGAACAAACCCATACCCGGGTGAAATGAAAGGTTGATCAAAACCAAAAACCCAATAATAGCAAGATGATTGGGCATGGTGAGGGGACAACCAACAAATTGGGAATGTACAAAATCCTTCACCCAAAACCAATGAGGATTACAAATATCCTTCATGGCTACTAATACTCGAAAAAATCAATGAAACTATGACTTCAAACAATATTGCAGTGAAAAACACACCAACCATTCATCCAAAAAAAATCACGAATTTACACAGTTCCCAGACTTAAGGAAAGCACGGGCCCATACATCATCGAGCCAATATCTATTTCATAACCAGATCATATTCATGGATGGCGAAAAGACATACCTATAACCATGAGCACCTTAATAACGTGAGCTTGGTCGAGCGGTTCTTCCTCTGCTTGAAAGTCGGAGCCTAACCACAACAAAGAACAGTTGAACAATTGCCAAGCTAGGGTGATGGATAGTGGAAGGAGTATGAGTGGCATGCAGTAAATTCACATCGCCCCCACCCCCACTCATTCAATTCCTTAGTACACACCAGCCAACCTTCCATTAATCCACTTAATAAATCTATGCATCGAACTTAACACCCATCACTTGTCAAACGCGCCACCCATATTACATATAACCATTGCCAACTATACCATAACACATATCAACCATGTTTCATATAAATCAATAAATCGCATAGCTATTAACTTCCTAGCTAGGACTAACAATGATCTTTTAATTTCAATGTATGTAGAGTAGCATATTAGTATAGTTTAATATCTTCCTTTTGCATTTTGTTTATATTGCTTTCATTTCTTTTCAACTGCTTCTTATATGTTGTTACTAACATGTCTCTTGTGCAGGTGTCACAACAATGAATCTATGAATAGATAGCAAGGATAAGAATGGATAACATAGGCGATCGTAACATGAAATTAGAGCCTAGAGCAATCGAAACAACACACAACATGCCTTATCCATCATTCATTTGTCGCAATCATAACCAACACATAATATGCCTTATTCACCGCCAATAAATTAATATTTCATCAATCATGTAGAACCCTATAAGTGATGTGAAATAATAGCATAAACATGAAATAAGAACTAGATCTAATCTCCCAATTTACAAGGGGGTCCCACCTACTAGTATTATATATCTTGTTATCTTATAATAATAGGCTTTAGAAATACTTTGCAGGCAAAAACCTCGTTGCGATTTTAATCGTCAAAACCTGACAAGATTTGGGTACAAGAAGTTGGGACTCAAACCAGTCGAGCCTTTTCAATATCGGTCGTGTCGAGCCCGACAAAAACCCATGGGAGACAAAAAGAAAGATGATGGAGCAGAATATCCTTTTAAAATGTTGCTTGAGGAAGCCCTTGCATGACAAAGGAACAAAATTATGGAGAACTTTGCATAGATCCTTTGGTGGTTGCCCACAAGAGACACATCTTCATCAAGCGTCCATGCAACCCCCTTCAAGGTACAGGTAAATTTTGGTATTCCATTATTTGAAGGACTGATAGATGCGAATGTTGTATATAAATGGTTGAATATGCTCGAAGGGTATTTTTTGGTCCACAATTTTTTCGATAGGGAAAATATTACTTTTACACTCCTCAAGGTTGTCCCCCATGTTAAGGATTGGTGGGATACTTACTCTAAGTAAAGGGCCATAGATGAATCTGCATTATTTTTGGTATCCCCCACATGGGATTCCTTCAGGGATTCCATTAAATAACAATACTACCTTGTTGGAAGCTATGAGGACCAGTACACAAGATGGACCACCCTGCGTGAGGAAAGGGACTAGACAGTACCAGATTTCACCAATATTTCCCATACCTTGTGCACCAAATTGGGTATCAAAGACTCTGAGTGACATCTGGTGCTCAAATACCGCAATTGTCTACATATATATATTCAAATAAAAATGGAGTTTCTGGACATCGCATCATTGGGTACGGATTATAGATATGTTGTCAAGATCGAGTAGAAATTTAAGAAGAATAGGAGAGAGTTTGGATTTGCAAAATCCTCACAGCTGAAGCAGGGAAAAGGAATCCCCAACCTACAAAACGAGGGATAAATAAAATATGGCCACTCTCAGGACAACTAGTCCAAGCCGCAACACAAGAAGGGCAATGAGAAGTTGAAGAAGGACACGGGAAAATGGTGTGAATACCATAAAATCCCTTGGCACAACACCGAATAATGTCGCTCCAAGTAGTCACTCGTGTCCGAGATTAAATCTTCCGAGTCAAAGGAAGATTCTAACTCTGAATCAAATCTAGAAGGAGGGAAGAGGATTATCAATGTTTAACCCAGTGCCATTGTTGCTACCACCAAAGTCTAGGCAAGAAAACCAGAAGAACCATAGGAAGGGGAAAACCTCTTTCACTCATAGATGTGTGTAAAGGGGGCTCTACTTCATTTAATTATTGATAGTGGCAGTCAGAAGAACCTGATCTCAGCAGAGTTCATCAAGCGGTTGGACCTGCCGACGAATTCGCACCCGCAACCTTACACCATCGGCAGGCTTCACCAAGGAAGAGATCTTCATGTCAACCAACAATGTCGTCTTCCCTATGGCATCAAGCCTTTCAAAGAAGAGGTATTGTGTGATATTGATCCCCTTTAATTTTGTGATGTTCTTTTAGGACAACCATATTTTTGGAAGTGACATGTTGTGTATGAATCTAAGCCCCGTTGTGTTATTATTACTTTGGGTAGAAAATTTTACAGGATACTATAAGTAGCGTTGCCTACCGCTATTTATTTAATCTATGTTAAGCAATGCAGCAAGGTCATTTCCCAAACCAAGAAGTTTTTCTTCTTTGTGATCCGTGCTCACAATAAATAGAAGGTTACCGCCACGTCTGTGGCCTCTACATAGAGCCTCTCTTTGCAGCAAAAGAAAGTGGACGGGATCATGGAAGAGTAAAGAGACATATTCTCCTCACCCACGGGGTATTGACACACCGCTAATTCAAGCATCCAATTGATCTAACCCATGGTGCACCTCTTCCAAATGGACCAGTCTATCGTCACTCGCTGATGGAAAATAACGAAATGAAGCGTCATATCCAAGAGTTGATTCAAAAGGGGCACATCATACCCAACGCCTCCCCTTGTGGAAGCCCAATTGTACTGGTATAGAAGAAATATGGGGCAAGGTGGCTCTGCATTGATTACAGAGCATTAAACAAAATCACAGTCTGGAACTAGTACCCAATTCCCAAAATTGATGACCTTCTTGACCAACTCAAATGGGAAAAGTTCTTCAACAATATTGACCTAAAGTATGGCTACCACCAAGTTCCCATCGAACCAACTGATGTATGGAAGACAACTTTCAAATATAAAGAAGGTCTCTTTGAATGGTTGGTCATTCCCTTTGGCTTAACAAATGCACCAGTCACTTTCATGAGGTTGATGGATGATGTATTGAGACCCTTCACCAACTCTTTTGTGGTGGTATATTTGTATGACATCCTCATCTTCAGCAGAACTTGGGAGGAGCACATGCAGGATATTCAGTAGGTTTTGAGCACTCTACGGTAGCATAATCTATATGCCAACTTGGAAAAATGCTCCTTTTTGCATGAATATGGTCCAACACTTGGGATACATTGTTAATGAGCATGGGGTACATGTTGATCCAGCTAAGATCCAAGTCATGAGTGATTGGCCAGCCCCAACCACACTAACCGAGCTTCGAAGCTTCTTGGGACTTTCCAACTTCTATCAACGGTTCGTGTTGGGATTCTCCCATATTGCATGGGCCCTCAACCAAGTGACCAAGGGTGGTGGTATGGAAACATTTGGGTGGGGGGAGGAATAATAATGAGCATTTGATGATTTGAATCATCTCTCATGCTTAGCTCCAGTACTCTCCTTACCCGATCTACAACAGTCGTTCGAGATTGAGACTGATGCATCTGACTATGTTGTAGCATACCATAGTGAGACACTCTTAGATACTGTCTGGAAATACCCCACCTATGACAAGGAAATGTATTCCATTGTACAAGTCTATCTTCAATGGAAAAATTACATTACGGGAAAGGAAACAATCATCCACACTGATCACAAGCCTCTGTAGTTCATACAGACACAGGGGAAGTTGCAGAACTACCACCATCAGAAGTGGTCCAACTACATGCAGCAGTTCCATATTAACATCAAGTATAAGATAGGGAGCACAAATCGTGTCGTTAAATGCCTCATTTGACCTCTCCTGGTTGCACTCACCACCGTGCTCCATTCCTTTCGGCATGAGGCATATGAGTGGCCCCAACTTTATCAGTAAGATTTGGACTTCACCACCACTTATCAGCTCTTGGGTACAGGAATGAATGTTACCAATTTTCAAATTCAAGACGGATTGTTATGCCATCTAGGCCATCTCTGTGTTCCTACAAGAAAGCATGCAAAGATGATTTGGGAGGATCACTATAGCCGGATGGTAGGACATTTTAGCATGGAGAAAATTGTGGTCATTCTACAAAAACATTTTTATTGGCCAAAAATTTGATATGAAATCAACAAGTATATCAGATATTTCACTTTTTGTGCCTTTTCCAATCCAACCGTCAATAATAAAGGCTTATACACCCCTCTTCCTACTCCCGAGAGGCCTTGGGAATCCATATCAATGATTACATGTCTTCCCTTCCATCCACCAAACAAGGAAATGATTGTGTATTTGTGGTAGTTGATCGGTTTTCAAAGATGGCCATTCTCACAGCCTGCAAGAAGAGCATCACAACAGAAGATACTACCAAGATCTTATTTGAATGAGTGTGGGTCCATTTTGGGATACCACTGACCATCATCTTTGATCAGGACATCAGGTTCCTCAACACATTTTGGTCGAGTCTCTGGTCATTTTTGGACACCAAGCTCACTAAATCCACTTCCTTCCACCCTCAAACTGATGGAAAAACAGAGGTCGTCAATCAGATGATTGTGCACATCTTGTGCATGCATAACTCTAAGAATTCTCATATATGGGATGAGAGTCTTCCATGTGTTCAACAAAGCTACAACAAGGCTCTCCATAGATCCATCATCCATAGCCCCTTTAAGGTGGGGTTGGGATTACAACCCTTGGGTCCCATTGATGTTGCACTACCTCTTGCAACAACACAGACGGATTCTTCCCATGTTCGATCTGAGCCCGACAAAGCCACCAGATTCATTGAGCGGATTCAGCACATAACCAACAGGTCCATGAGATTTTGCAGAAATCTAATGCTAAGTACAAGCAACGCCATTATCAACATCGGGTACCACACCAGTTTCAGGTGGGAGACAAGGTATGGTTACATTTGCAGAAAGAGTGCCTTATAGGGCTCCATCAGAATCTCTTCCCACTTCGCTATGGTCCTTACACTATCACTAATGTTGTGGGTAGCAATGCTTTTGAGCTCAACAATCCATTCGTCCTTGGCTTGCACCTAGGTATCAATGTCGACCTCCTTCGACCATATTTTCCACCATTATTGGACACCTCAAAGATCGCAGAAAAGATGACACCAACAGAGATCAATCCTGACTGCATGTAACATGCATCCATTGATCAGATAGTGGACACACAGGTCAAGGGCACTCGCCAGCAAAGGATCTAGCTTTATATGGTTGTCAAGGCAGGGAATCTCATACACCAAGGCAAGTGGCTCACCCGAGTCCAAATTCAACAGAAGTTTCCTCATATGATGGGAGAACTCAATGCAATGGAGAAAATTGCCTCCTAAGGGGGGAGGACTAATCCAGGTGGATATTACTGGCCACCCACTTATTCCAACTGGCTCCTCTTGACAGTCTTTAGTTCAGCACGTTCTTTTGTACTTCTTTGTAATTGTGGTTTATACACATATGGGGTTGTATGAAGCCCTACACATATTCTAGGTGGAGATTGTTCGCCACCCACCTAATCCAATTGTCTTATTTTGGAAGTTTTCATGTCAACACATCTTTCTATACTTCTAGGGTCGTTTTGGGGCCCTAAAAAGTGGATTTTTGGATTTCCATAGTCAAAATGTATATAAAGTCATATTTTGACGTCACAATGTGTATCTCTTGAGAAGACCTTTCCAATGGGATATCACGCGCCTAAAACGGAGGTCGTATGAAAAAGTTAGGACCCCGAGAAGTTGAGGTACTAACTTACCAATCGGGGCCCACATAAATTTTGGTGTTTCATCTCCTAGGGTTAGGTTTTTGGATGTCTAGGGTTTGTAATTCACGATTAATGTTAAAGGGGCCTTTGGCGTGTCATTGTAATCATTATTCTCAGACGAATGCACGTAGAAGGCACATCTCTTCTCAGAGATAGCTACCACCATTCAAGCAAGTTGTTTTCAGTTCTGTAGTTTTACAGTTTTAGCCTATTTCATTTATTCAATAGAATTTATTATTCACTGGATATATGTTTTTGTTCTCCGTATCTTTGTGTTATTGTATTCAGTTTGTTACTCATTTAGTTTCTCTTATAAATATGTATCAACGGGTGACACTTCTTGACTGCCTCTACACAATCTTTGATCAACAAGAGCTAGAAGTATCCATAGCGAAGAATTTTTTGGGTTGTTTCCAACCCAGAAAAGTGACCGCCACATGTTCCAGTGTGACAGTCAATCAACACAAGCTCTTCCTCTTCATGAGTCAGAAAACGATGGAGAACGCAATCAAATCCTCGACGATATAAAGTATCATCGATGATAAGATAGTTTTTCACTTGATGGCATATCCGTTGATGCTCATCATGAGAAGAAGAGGAAGGGAACTTCAAAATATGAATATACACAAGTATATCTCCATACCAAGGGTTTGAAGATGCAATAAGGAAAACATCCCCATTGATCAATGAATCTTCTGGAAAATCATTACCACTCTCAATCAGGATTTCCAAAATTAATTCAGCGATGACCAAATACATCTTAGACTTCGTCGAAACAAGTTCCAAGTCAAATTCTTGAAGAATGAATATCCATCAACTAATATTCCCTCCGAACATATTGAAAAGGATTCATGATGACAGTGGTCTTGTGAAGTATAATGTAATGACATAACCTTTGGACAACAAGAAAGAAACTAAAGATCAAACAAAACCAAGATCTCCCACTACCCTAGAGAGACTCCCCAATGGAGTCGCCAATTCTGCTATGGGTAAAATTCCCCCTAAACTGGGTCTAAGGAATAGGTAGAGAAATAACCCCCTAAAAGAGTAAATTATCTCTAATATGCCCCAAAACAATCTAGACTAAATGATAAGAGGGAAGAGAGGGTTAATAAGAACACATTGAATCCTTTTGGTTGATGTAGACCTCTTCCACTTGTTGTTGCCTCTTTTATCACAAATATCCTCCCAAAGTTGACCTGCAACAGAAAAATAACACAACACAACAACATATATAATCTCTAGTAATCACTTAAAATCCTAAATATAGATGTAACTGATCAAATAGATAAGAACATGTACCCATAAAGTTTTGTGACAAAGATAATCTCTTTCATTCATAAACAAGATGAAAGATTACAACCTTTGCTTGCAGACACAGCTCCACGAACCAAGTTCGGGCTCCTCTGTCGTGACTCCAAGTGCACCAAACACACATAGAATTCTCACAAACAACATACCAACATGGTAATAAGGAAGGGTTGCATAGGGATAATGAATGGAAGGGAGAGTTGAGGATAAAACACACAGAAAGATGCAAAACTTGGTCAATGAGAGGGAAAGGATTTTGGTAGAGTTTTCTTGTCTCCTTGTTCACTTGTCTAAATGAATCCCCTAGACCCCTTTTTATATGAGAAAAATATGGTTATTTGGTTTGGGGAAGGGTTACAGGGGGTAAAATAGTTAGGAAACCCTTCATAGCATTTTTTGGGAGTAAACGCAGGCTAACTAGCATGCAGTATGCATATGTACGTGGGTGGACTAGCATACAACACGTGTATGTACATTGTCTAATAGTTCAGCAAGGCACGCACATTATCCAAAAAGTTGTTTTTTTAAGGAAACCTCAGCAGTATGATTTAGCAAAGGATGCAAATGGATGGGACAATGTCTTGGATGCATAGATATGGCATTTTTGGACTATAACATTCCTCCAACAATTTGTTTTATTTTTTCCTTTGCATCCTCAATTGCCCGACCAGGAAAGGAATTAATTCATTTTCAACATTAGGTATTTCTAATGCAACGTCCTCAACCAATTATAGTAGAAAAAAAAAACATTCACAATATCCTCAAATATAAAAATGTCCATCAACATTTCCATTATGATCATAATATGGTGGGCCTTCCCTTGAAACTAAAGCCTCGTGATTATAATCAAAAGACTCCCTAGAACGCATAGGAAGAAAAGGTAATGAATCTTTTTTGTTTCTCTTTGAAAGTCCCTTAACCCTATCTGCATATCTAAGTGTATTGGGTTTATATTCAAATGAGCCTGCATCGGAGAAATAGAAGAGATAATAATCATGTGTGAATCACCAACAAAGGAATTTGTTAAGAACCAAATATCAAAATAGCATAAAAAACCTCAGAATAAGTACTCAACGCCTTGAGAAAGAGATAATTTCAGATAATAAGCCTCTTCGAGGGGGAAACATCCTTATACACCACATAAATTTACAAATACAAGATGATTCCAAATGAAAAGGTCTCCTTGGTATATATAGGAGACTAGGAGTTACAATTACAACTAATGGACCCAAGCTGACCTAAATAAAATAACATTAGTAATGTAATATACCCCAATTAAGGGGTAATGTGCCAATATTTAGGGCTTAACATGCCCCTCCCATTCAGACAAGTGTTGTCCACAATGCTTGAGTAATTTTGAATGCTTCTGTATAAAAGACTAATCTTCCCAAGTTGAAACTTCAGCAAATAGTTTCTTCCACTTAATGAGATACTCTGAAATGGATCTATTCCTCAGCTGGAGAATTCTTGTTTCAGTCATAGCTTCAGGGTCCAATATGATTTTTCCTTCCTTGCCAAGTTCTGGAAATATAGTTTTAACTAGGATCTTATCACCTATAACCTTCTTTAAGCATGAAACATGGAAAACTAGGTGTACTCGTGAAGATGCAGCCAACTCCAATTTGTATGCCATAGTGCCAATATTTTGCAACACCTTATAAGGTACATAGTACTTTGGTGATAATTTATTATCCTTCTTAGCTTGCTTGAGGGACATCCATTTATATGGTTGTAGTCTTAAAAATACCCAATCCCCTACTTCAAAACTTCTTTCACTACGATGTTGATTTGCTTGTTGTTTCATGTGATT
The DNA here is from genome assembly GCA_009831015.1 of Picea engelmannii. Taxonomy (NCBI): domain Eukaryota; kingdom Viridiplantae; phylum Streptophyta; class Pinopsida; order Pinales; family Pinaceae; genus Picea; species Picea engelmannii. Next base: position 200,520 of record ML782706.1, read on the forward strand.
TTGTGCCATGGTCAAGTTTTCCTTTAATAGTTGGAGAACTTGTTGTTGATGCTTGATGTGATATTCCACTGCTTGAACCTTATATTTTTATTTTAGATAATAAGTGATGGATGATGGGTGATATCCATAGAGCGCCATAAATGGTGTCATTTTTGTCATAGTATGAAAGGAAGTGTTATACCACCATTCTGCCAAGGGTAACCACTTGAACCATTTTGTTTGTTTATTAGAGACAAAGAAACGAAGGTGGCCTTCCACACATTTCTTCACTATATTGATTTGTGCAATTCCAAGAGTACCTTTTGTTTGAGTTGGGATTTATTACATAAATATACGCGATCTTTGTACCATAGTGAATCATTTTTCCATGTAAATGTATCGGATGCACTGGAATCTTGTTGAACCTTTGAATGAGAGTCCACACTTTTTCATCATTCTTCTATTCATCCATTTCTTCTATTATACAATTAAGTTGTATGATCTAGATAGCATAGAGAAAGGCCTCAACATCTTCATCCTTTCTTGAGAGTGCATGTGCCACAAAAATTTTCTTCCTTTTTTTGTAAATGATTTCAAAATCATAGCCCAACATCTTGGTCACTCATTTTTGTTTTTATTCTGAAGATAGTGTTTCTTCCAAGAATTATTTAAGACTATCATGATCTATTTTGACCTTGAAGTTCCTACCTATTAGGTAAGGGCACCATTTCTTCAATGCATGTAGTATTTCCATCATTTACTTCTCATAGATGGGTTTGTGTAAGTCCTTTCCCTTGAGTGGACGACTTTCAAAATCAAGGGGCCTTCCTTCTTGCATTAGAACAACACCAATACCATTTCTTGAGGCATCACATTCCAGAATAAAGGTTTTTGTAAAGTATTTTGTGGTCAAGACAAGAGCTTTGCACATCGCCTCTTTAAGTTGTTCAAAAGCTTGAGTTTCCTTTAGAGTCCATAAAAATGCATCCTTTTTAGTTAATGTTATTAAAGGTGTTGCTATTCTTCCATAGTTTCGAACAAACTTTTTGTAGTAACCTGTCAAACCCAAAAATCCCCTAAGATTCTTCAATGTTTTTGGAATCGACCAGTTCATCATGGAATTAATCTTGTTGCGGTCTACCTTGATACCTTCATGAGATACAATATGAACCAAACACTCTACCTCCTTCAGCCCAAAGAACCATTTGGATGGTTTTTCATATATCTATTGCTCCTTTAGTAGTTGTAGCATCCTGTCAACATGTCAAACATGATCCTCCCAAGACTTGCTATAGATTAGTATATCAAAAAAAAATACTAACACAAATTTTCGAAGGAAGGGCTTGAAAATGGAATTCATCAACCCTTGGAATGTGGAAGGTGAATTCGTAAGGCCAAAAGGCATGACCAAAAATTCATAATGGCATTCATGAGTTCTAAATGTTGTTTTTGGGATATCTACTTCCTTCATTCTAATCTGATGATACCCTGAACGAAGATCCAACTTTGTGAAGTAGATTGCTCCATGTAGTTCATATAACAATTCATCAATGAAGGGAATGAGAAAATTATCTTTAATAGTGATCTTGTTGATCTCTCTATAATATGGACACATATGCCATGAGCCCTCTTTCTTGAGTACCATTACCACTGGTGCAGAGTAATAACTTTGGTTAGGTCTAATAATGCCAATCTATAACATTTATTCAACCATACGCTCAATTTCACTCTTCTGGGCATAAGGGTATCTGTAAAGCCTAATGTTAGGAGGAACACTCCCATGAATTAGGTGAATAGCATGATCATGATTGTGAGTGGGTGTAAGACCTCTGGGAATATCTTTAAATACTTTGGAATTATTATCAATGATCCCTTGGATATCTAGGGAAATAGATCTCTTAGATGTTTGAACATCTAGTGAGCATAATTGTACAATTACACCCTGATGCCCCTTTTTCAATAATTTTGTCATGCCATTAGAGATTATCACCTTATTGGGTTTCCCTTTGATATCCCCTAACTCAATTTCATTTCCTTCCAATGAAAATTTCATGAAAAGTTCTTGAAAATTAAAATCCAGTGTTCCCAATGATTGTAACCATTGGACTCCTAGTAAGACATCAACACCACCCAAAGGTATAGAAATCATTGAAATATTCATTACATATTCCCCCATAGTAATATTGATCTTATGGAATTTTCTTGAGAAATTGATAGTTCCTCCATCTGTAATCATTACTTGAAACTATGGCACTAGATATATAAAGAAATTGAGAGATTTGGCTAATTTATAGTGAATAAAATTATGATTACTACCATAATCAATTAGGACTATTACCTTTTTCTTTTTGATATATCCTTCAATATTTATGGTTTTAGGAGTGTTTATTACATCCAATGCGTGACATGATATGGTGGGAGTCAACTCTTCAAAAGAAATATCTTCTACGTTTTCATCTTGAGACGGTTCTTGTTCTTGTTCTTGTTCTTGTCCTTATTCCTGTTCACAATCTATGTAGAATAATTTCTTCTCACCACACTTATGTCCCTTACTGTACTTTTTGTCACAATTAAAGCATAAAGCTTTTTATTTTCTTTCCTCCAATTGTTGAGGTGTCAACCTTGTAGCTTGAGGTGTTTTCGAAGAAGGAACATTATTCTCTTGATAGATGTTAGGAGTGGTCCTTCTAGTAGCCATAGCCATATTTTTACTTTCAACATTTCTTTCCACCCTGAATGCATTCTCCAATGATTTGGGTTCCCAAAGGAGAACCTCATGTTGAATGTTATGCTTTAAAGTTCCTATGAATACATCAATCAGGTGCTCATCTAGAATATCCAGTACATTTATATTCAATCTTTGGAAGTTCTCAATGTGTTCTGCAACTGAACCCTTTTTCTTGAGATTTATCAATTGGCTTAAGAAGGTATTACTTCTTGTATCCTCATAGTGTGCTATCATTTCTTCCATGAAAATTGTCCAAGTGACAAGTGATTTGTAAGAACAAAGCCATCGATAACACACAAATTGATTGGGTTCTAAATGTAAAGACGCAATTCGTACCTTTTGTGTCTGTGGCACATAATGTAGATCAAAGAACTGCTCCATCTAGAGTATTCATGTGATTGGATCCTTTCCATCAAACTTCCTCATATCGATCTTAGGAAAGTGGTTGGTCTTCAACCCAAATTTGGAGTTTCTCCAGTCCTGATTCATATTCCCTGTGTCCTCATCATGAATTTCATGGGATACGTTTTCACTTTTAGTTGGCCTCTCTATTAACAAATTTTTCAATCCTTCCATGATATCCCTTTTTAAATCATCCATCTTAGTATCCATTATTGCTTCCAACTTAGCTTTAGTTGAATCCATCACCCCTTGTAGTTTATATTTTGTTACTTCCTTCTTTTGTAAATCATTTATGTCCCTGCGCATTTCTTCACCTTCATCAAAATTCCAGGCAGGATTGTTTGAAGGATTATTTGGTGTAGAAGTTCCCTATTTTGGTGGCATGTTGGCCAAGTATCACTTTTAAACCTTAATTCCAAGGTGGTTCTTCCAGACGATATTTATTCTGTTGTATCTCCAAAATTTCAGCACTTCTAGGTATGAAAATTCCATTCTGTAGTTGTTTGATACGTCTTCTCTGCAATTCCACATGTATGATCAAAATTGGATGTTCCAAGTGGAATTTATGATAAATTCCCCACACCTTAATTATTTTTTTCCCTTCCAGGAGAGCGTACTTGTAAAGTGTTCCAAGAGTACAATATCTGATATTTGATTCTGAAACTTGCACCAGAAATACTAAATATTGTCCATTGTCCAATGCAACTAGTCTCACTTAATTTGGATACTCACTGAAGAAGATATCATTGTTTTACCCAGAACACTTGTTTGAGACTAGTTAATATGACTAGACAACTACCCTATCTTACAAAGGGTGTATCTACAAAATTAGGATGACCCATAAGCTGGAATTTTTATTACAGATAACTTGCTAATTTCTCTGAATAGCCTTAGGGTTTCAGGGTCTTGATCTTTCTATTAAATATCCTCCAAGGGGTTCCTTCCGAAACATTGTAGAAAAAAAATTATAGCAAAAATTTCAAGGTGTCTCAGATGCAGTAGCAAAACCCTAAGACTATGATCTCTAATACCAAATGTTAAGAACCAAATATCAAAATAGCATAAAAAAAATCAGAATAAGTACTCAACGCCTTGACAAAGAGATAATTTCAGATAATAATCCTCTTCGAGGGGGAAACCTCCTTATACACCACATAAATTTACAAATACAAGATGATTCCAAATGAAAAGTTCTCCTTGGTATATATAGGAGACTAGGAGTTACAATTAAAACTAATGGACCCAAGCCGACCTAAATAAAATAACAATACTAATGTAATATTCCCCAATTAAGGGTTAATGTGCCAATATTTAGGGCTTAACAGAATCACGAAGCACCTCCATCAATTTTCCTCCTTGGAAAGATGAACATGTCACTCATCATATATGTAAAATGTGGAGCTCCTCTGTAAATTCGGTAGCGTATCGGGACTTCTCTAATTTATACAGTGCTACTAGAATTTAAATGTACACTATAGGAATTCTAGCTTCCATCATCATCCTTGTAAATATCTGCTATCATTGGAGTACAAAATATATAAAACTCAATATCAACACAACCTTCTGATTTTGAATGTTAAACCTCAACCCGATCTTCATATTTCTGATCATTTTCCATTTCCAAAACTAATATCGTGATCATATATGCAATGAGATTTGACCCATTAGATCACATGTGAGTTTTATCTTGACAGTGGTCACTTGGGAACTGATTCGACAAGGTTCCCCTTGATTATTATTGCTTCATTGTTGCTTGTAATAACAATACCAAATATCATAAACACCAAAACCATATAAACAACATGGGATTCATTATAACAAATGAAAATATTTTTGTAAAAGGAAAACCAATGACTATGTTAGCTTGCTTGAAAACACTGGAAAACCATAGTTGCAACAACCTGCAATAAAATTGTTGGGTCTCGAGAAATGTCTGAAGCCATAGACATCAATAATGTTTAAGGACAAACATGATGATTGTGACAACTATTTATGTTGATTAGGGTCTGTTGTATTTCTACCTCCATGGAAATAGAATTCAATGGGAGTTGAATTTACTTGTGGTAGATTCAGTGGCATTTGAACACTTCCTTCATCTTTCTCGTGTGAGAACTGCCTCGACACTTGGTGTTTTCCCTGTGCAATGATGGATATTATTGGTACTATATTTTGCATGCAGTGGGTGTTATCCCACATTTCCAGGGAAAAATATTACATTGGTCTTTAGATGTGCCAATAGTTTCATAATTCATCGACGCATAGTGCAGGAGCTTTGGTTTCTTGTGGGCTCTCTCCTTGGCTCCTTGTGAACTAACTCTCGATGCTTATTGTGTATGCTTTACTTTTGGTATCGGGCGTTTAATGACATATGAAATCAAATTAGAGATTGGCCCCAAAGGCAAATATTTTTTTTATAAAGATAAAAATCCTGCATATTATCTCATATAAAAATCCTGCATATTATCTCGACAGGTAATATACCAAAAAAAATTACTTTTTATAAAATCAAATTAGAGATTGACCCCAAAGTCAAATATTCTTTTTATAAACATAAAAAATCTTGCATATTATCCCATAAAAATCCTGCATATTACCCAGAGAGGTAAATATTATTTTTATAAACATAAAAAATCTTGCATATTATCTCATAAAAATCCTGCATATTACCTCGAGAGGTAATATACCAAAAAAATTTACTTTTTATAAACATAAAAATCCTGCATATTAGCCTGAGAGGTAATATACCAAAAAAATTTACTTTTATAAAAATCCTGAATGATTAATTTGAAATGCATTTTTGGAATAAATAAGTTTCTTATAAAATCCTGAATGATTAATTTGAAATACATTTTTGGAATAAATAGGTTTCTCTAGCGCATTTTGATCAATAATGCTATTTTGTTTCTACCAAAACCATGACCTTTATGTTGTGAATAAAAATCTTGACATAGTATCTTAGTTGCTAACGTCTGCTCTTTCTAGAGATGGTGTCCTCCTTACAAGGAATCAAGAACATGTAGACCAATTCCTTCTTCTATTTATGCAACCTGTAATCATGCTCTGATACCAACCTTTTTCATAAAACAAACCAAAACAAAATACCAGCGGAAAACCAAACTGCAAACTGAAATGTTGTGTACCAGTGTCTCCATTGGTCCATGGAGTCTTATTATCTCTACTGCTCACCAATGCTTGAAAAACGAGATTATTTATATACATTGTTCCTACACTAACTAAATCAACTGATTTTCTCAAGTAATTACAAATTTTCAATAGCACCATTCTAGTAACTGATAAGTTAACTGGAACCTGCTTCCATATTTGAGCTTGCATAGGATTAAAGACGTTGAAAAACATGAATATAAATAATCCAATAGCTCACACTTATAGCTATGGAATTCTATATTTTTAAGGTCAATGACATAAAATTTACGACTCCAATTTGAATCTATGTAGATAGCAATAAGATCCTGAAAAGGATGAAGAAACTCCTCCAAGCAAGGTGCCTCAATTAAAAACTTCTCTTCATATTTCAGTTGATCGGATGGTCTCTGAGTGTTCTCAACTTTCACTTCTCCTTTGATGATGTCAATATCTCCCTTCTCAATTTCTGAAAATGAAACAAAAAAAAAGATGCAAATTACTTCCATTTCCCTTGAGATCTTGAATTGAAATATGCTCCTGGTAAAAAAATTCTAGACTTTTTTCAAAATCTACATTATAACAGTTGTTAAGAGTTGTAATCTCGTGATTTAATTAGTTAGTAAATCAGTTAGTTTACAGTTACTCCCGTTCAGAAACGGTATAACTGTTTTTTGTCATTATTTATACATTTCAATATGAAATCAATAGCTCAGCGTTCATTCCCAATATCATTCTCCAGTTTTCTTCTTCTTTAATTATTGTTTTCATAGTATCAGAGCTTGAGGTTGGGAGCAGAGAGTCCGTTGTATGCGCCCACTCCCAGATCTTGAAGAATAACTTGTTGAACGCTGCCTACTGTTCCCAGAACGTTGTCCGCTGTTGTCTGCGTGTTGGTGTGCGCCCTCTTCCAGAAGACTGTCTGTTGTCCGCTGTTGTCTGCGCGCTGGTGTGCACCCTCTCCCACAGAAGGTTGTCCACTGATGTCTGCGCGCTAGTGTGCGTTCTCTCTTCCAGAAGGTTGCTGCGTAAGATTTTAAATTGTTGTTTAATACCCTGCTGATTGAAATG
>ML782706.1:223149-245176 GCA_009831015.1 Picea engelmannii
AGAACAACATTACCTATAGGTAAAAGAAAGTTTATAGCAAGAAAATGTACAACGGAAATTTAAAGAGTATAAGATGAAAGAAGATGGATTCCTTATTCATAACAACATAATTTATGTTCCTAGTTCCAAAGAACTTAGGAATTTAGTATTAAAAGAAATGAATAATGCATGTTCCTTATGTCGTACATCATGGTTACCATAAAACAATTGCAGCAATAAGAAGCCAATAATTTTGGCCAGGAATGAAGAAAGATGTTATTGATTACATTGTCAGTTGTATGGAATGTTAAAGAGTGAAAGTTGAGCATAGACACCCAGCGGGTTTGCTGCAACCATTGCTAATTCCAGAGAAGAAATGGGAAGTGGTAACCATTGATTTTATTACCAAATTACCCAGGACAGCAAGGCAACATGATTCAATAATGGTGGTGTTGGATAAATTGACAAAGGATGCTCATTTTTTTCCAATACAAATGACTCATACAACAACTAATATTGCAAAAATTTACATGAGGTAAATTTCTAAGTTGCATGGAATACCTAAGGCAATTGTTTCATATGGAGATACAAAGTTTACTTCAAAACTTTTGGAGAGGAGTATTTTAATGATTTGGTACAAATCTAAATTTTAGCATAGCATACCATCCATGGTCAGATGGGAAGACAGAGAGAGTCAACCAAGTGATTGAGTACATGTTGATAATGTATGTGATAGATAAGCCATCTAAGTGGGAAGATTAGTTGCATTTGGTTGAGTTTTCCTATAATAATGGGTATCAAGCTTCATTGAAGATGAGACCATTTGAATCTTTGTATGGTAGAAAATGAAATATTCCAATGAGGTTGGACAACCCAATAGACAAAGTGGTCTTGGGCCAGAATTGCTCAAGGAAATGGAAGACCAGATTGTTAAAATTAAGTTGAATTTGAAAGAAGCACAAGACGGACATAAGAATTATGCAAATAATAATAGGACAGCTAGAGAATTTAAAGTGTGAAAGCATGTGCTTTTTAGATTGGATCCCAAGAAGATATCATTAAAGTTGGGCAGTTGTACAAAGCTAGTAGCCAGATTTTGTGGTCCATTTGAGATCTTGGAAATTATAGGGTCATTTGCATACATAATTGCATTGCTTAATTCCATGAATGTGCATAATGTACTTCATGTCTCTTTGTTGAAAAAGTATGTTCATGATCCTAACCATGTTATTGATTGGAATTTGATTTAGGTGGAGCTAGAAGGTGACTTTCAAGCCCAGTCGGTGTGCATATTGGACAAGAATGTTAAGGTGCTCCAAAATCGAGCCATGGGATTGGTAAAGGTTCAGTGGACATGTTATGGTTTTGAAGATGTTACTTGGGAGCATGAAAATTCCATGCAGGCAGAGTACTCGTGAATTTTTGAAGACTTAAAATTTTAATTTCTCTCTTTTGTATATGCACTGATGACAGTGCCAAAATAAGGGGAAGGAGAATGTAATACCGTGGTTTTGAGTCCCCGAATTAATAATGTATTTTGTACATATGATACTTAGGTTGGTGAGCTGATATGTTTAGGTCAAAGTGCCTGTAAATTGAAAGGTCGGAGAGCCTAGAAATTATAATACTTTGAATTTGTATATTAATAAAATACATCATTGGCTACAAGAAAAACAAGGATAGAGATAGGGTTCTATGCTTCCATGAGAGAGGGGGGATAAAGGGGTTAAGTCTTTTTATTATATTTTATTTACCCATATTGGTTTTAGTTGGGAAAATTGGTTACATGAGCTTCCTGGGGAGAATTCTATATGGTGATTTATTGCATGTAATTATATAAACCCCGCCTTTGGGTTGTTTGGGGGTTACTCACTCATATATATTTAGTATTCATGGTTCGCCATTCATTTTTCCTTGTTCATTGTTCCTCATTCATTGTTCATTGTTACTTTTTCATTGTTACTCATTCATTCATTATTCATTGTTCGCCATTTCTTGTTGGCTATAAGAAATTATTGATTATTCCAAGAGGCAATGGATTTATGTGTGCATGAGAATAATAGTAGTTGAGAGAGAACTATCCACAACTGAGAATCCTTGTATTGATAGCCCTAGCTCGAGGGTGACCTGCTATTGATATTTGGAACAACAGTGTCTATGGTTGGGTGGAACGTCCAACCTCTGCATCCAGTTGCTGAATGGTTAATTTAAAGATACGTTATCTCTGTGTTTCCAGTAAATTTGTATTCTTATTTGTATTTATTGTCTCTGAGATATGTGTTTATAATGTGCATTCTTGTTGTTAATTCTATGCATAACCTATTATCCATTTCCTTTTATGGTTTAGCATGTTCTTGTTAATTGCATTCACATATAACAGGTTTCTTGATTAATTAAATATTGGTAACATAAATTCAAATTTTCCCAAGAAGGTGTATCTATAAGTACCTGATTCGATGGGTACACTACAATTTGGTATTCACAGTTATTCTGCATTGATCTGACCTAGACTGGTGGTCTAGGTATGTCACACATGCAGTTGGAAATGTTTCTCCATTTCCAAGATCTAGGCATCGGCCTCTTCTCCCTTCATGTACTCACCATTGAAATTTGGTGGCTTTATTTTCTTGAGATCACCTTGCAAAATATCTGCCTCGAGCCTTCTCCTCTGCCTTATGACAAGAGAAACACTTGGTTTTCTCCCTGGCCCTGAACTTGCATGAGATATCCTAGTGGATTTATCTATGGAATGATGGTGCCTTCTCATACTCCTCAACTTTCTTCCATTCCCATGATAATCCCTTCTATTATGGGATCTATATGTCATCACATGTATAAAACTATCCACTTGTTTTGTTCCAGAGTATTTGTTGGCCTGCCTATGCAGCATATTCAAGTTCTATAGTATCTCTTCCTAGTATTTCATGATCTTCTCATTATCTGCCCTGTATCTCTGCACTTCTCTATGCATGATCCTCATAGTTGTAGGCTCATTCATGTATCTTCTTCCATTAGACTTTGTCTTAGCATTCTCATGTTGACATGTAACCCTTTGAATTCCTCTTCATGATTGTAGGACCCTTGGGAATCCTCCATGACTTTAGTTCTCATACAGGAACTAAATTTCCTTCATGTACCTCTATTTCTGCAAGAAAGGTGCATGCAAATAAATTTTTGTTAGACATAAATGCATACATGCATAGTTCTGGGAAAGGAAAGTATAATGTTTCTTCTCTTTAATGGCCACCAGACATCTTCTTTTGAGTTGAATGAAAATTGTGTTGCTCAAGTTAATTTTCTGGGTTGATATGTGTCTTATTCTCCTCAAGGCCTTTCCAATGACTATTTGTTTGCTCAAATATGAGCTTCGACCTAAACGTTATGGCATGTGTAAGTTTAAATTGTTTTTCCAATTTATCCCTATATGCTATAGGTGTCTTATTTATCTTCTTGCAAATTGTTTTACATACTGAGATTCCAAATATGGTTCCACAGCTGAATTCCATGGTTCGTAATCTTTCCACGGATAACTCATGTTCCCAAAATGGACTTTTGAGCAAGGATTTATGCCCTCTGGAAGTAAATTGGTTCCAAAATTATACTCTTAACTATTTCAACTGTAATTTCTTCATACAAGCTCTATTTTGCATCCTGGATAGATCATTGGAAATACATATATGACTTATTTTATTTATGTTGTAGAGACAACTATTCTCCTATTTTTTACTTCCTAAAAATGTCATTTATGCCCTCAAAATTACTCTGCAAGATGAAGACCTTAAAAAACTGAAAAATTTTCATGGAAAATCATTGATTAATTGTTCTAACATTCGATTTGCACATGGACCTAGGAAGTTTGGATGATATGGCATGGCATGTTCCTATTAATTCCATGTGTTGTCATTTGATTCGGCCTTGTCATCATCTGTAAACTTCCTCCTCGACCCTCGCCCAGACCTCCTACAAGCTTATTGGGCTCTTCCCTCTCAGGACCTTGCCATCGGAAAGAATATTTTTATCTGTGCTCCCAGATCCTCCCAAAACATGAATCTTGAACACTATCAAAAACACCTATTTGGGTTCACTCCATCAAAATGTGCAATTAACATTACCTCTAGGATTTTCCAAAATGCGAAGTCTGAAAAACTATCAAAGACATATCCTTATGAAACCCTTCAAAAAATTCCCCTTCTAATACCTTTGAAAACTTTTCCTTTTGAGACCCTTCAGAGACTTCCCATCCAAACACCTTCACAAACTTCACCTTTCAAAAACCCTTCAAAAATTTCCCCTCCAAACACCTTCGAAAAATTCTCTTTTTGAAATCCTTTGGATACTTCTCCTTCTAAAAACCCTTTGGAAAACTTTTCAAAGACCACTAGCAAGCTACCGCTTGTTGATCAACCAAAGGATATCATTCCTCCTTATTTGGAAATTTTGATTACCTCCACATCTCATCCTGAATGAGTATTTCCAAAACAAAATTCCCACAAGATATGACGACTAAGGAAGCTACCAATCAACGACCTCGATCATCTCAAGTTCTCAAGTTGCACACCAATTATCTTGGTCGAACAACTCTTCTTTGGAAGAACAAGTTCTCTAACTAGGCCTTTTGAATGGATTCTTTCGATACCCGGATACTGATAGATGGCTAGGATTGAACCTTGATACGATGAATGGCCCTCGTACATTTGGGCTCGTGCCTGTGGATTTTTTTTATCGGAATGACATTTTTACCTGCTACAGGATTTGTTCGAAACTTGAATTTTGACAGACTATCGGGAATCCCTTCTTCGAACTCTGCAACTAGATCTCAGTTGTTGATTCTTATGGACGAATTAATCCAAGCCATTGATCACCAAAATTCTAGGTCACCATGAAACACATAGGAATTTGACTTTGACAAATTTCTTCTTTGACAAATATGAAGTAGAATTAAATTTGAGTATGTCCATAAATTTTGGGATTTCACTTTGGTTCTACAATTTTCCCCAAATTCATCACGATGAAACTTTGCAATAGTGAAAATATATTATTTTTTCACTAGCTCTTGGTCCATACAAGCTTGATGTTGAACCGTGAGCTATAATACCAATCTATAACATTCCCCAACTTAATTGTGGAACATCACTACTTGGAATACACAAAAATTCAAAAATCATGCTAATTCATTTCATGTAGCTTACCAATTACAGATTATACACAGATATAACCATTTTTAGATACCCATAAATATATGCAGCTACAACACGTTGAAATGAACATGAATGCAACTAATAAATCATCTACAACATCATATAAACCATTCCCATTCATAGAGTAAAATGCACAACGACTAACTCAAAATTTAACTCAAAAAACAAGTAAACACTTATCTTTGTAAAACAGTTGTGCAACCAACTGCTTGGAAAGTATGTTCCACCCAACCATATACTTTTTGTTCCAAATATAAACAACAAGTCACCCCCAAGATGGGGCTAGAAATCTAAAAAATAAGGGCTTCTCTCACAGTCCACTCACAACTCATTATCCCACAACCCACTGGCATTCTCCTATAGCTATCTTGAATTTCCTCTAGCTTTCTTCCTCTTGACCTACCCAAACAAAGGAATGTACCCCTTCACTGGTCTCATGCCATCGGGCRTCCCATTCATTTATCATGGTCTCTTTGGCACAACTAAATAGTAATCTCACTACTTGGAACTTAATGGAACTCTTTTCCAGGAAAAACTACCAACAAAAACAATAGCAATCACTTGTTGTTATAGTGCAACTCACCCAGGAGTTYACTCTTCAGGCTTGACAACCTGGATCTTCATTCTTCATCTCCAGAGCACTCCAAAAATACTCCAACATACTCTAGAATTCTCCCTACCTTTTCGCACCAACTCCAGTGCTCTTCTTCCTTGATATCTTCTTGTTGTTCATGAAAAAACATGTTTGTAAAACTTCCTATAATTTCCCATACGAATTTCCTCTCTTTTCCCAATCAAATTTAACGCACACTCTTTCCCAAACTGATTGTACTCGGCCCCATGTTTCCAATAACTATGGTATGTGACTCTCACACCCACCCTCTTACATGAGTTTAATTATTGGACTCTCATACACTCAAACAGAAAATAGAAGGTTGCCCCCAATGATAATAAAATTAAGGAAAGTGGGTTGAATTAATACCCATAAATATTTTCCCCCTTGGTTCCCTCTTAGACACTCCTAGGAATTCCTATCTCTTGTGTATTAATCATACCCAATCTCTTTCCATAACCCCTAGAAGTTGGTATCACATTTTATTTATTAAAAATTAGAAATACAATTTGCATATTACACCGCTTGGCCATGGACACATTCATATATACATTATACATTAATTAAATTGGGGCTTATAGTGGGGATGTTACAAATAATTTCTTGTTTGGTTGGATTAAAACCTATAGGATTTCAACTCTTCAAAGCAACCCATCATGATATAAGAATGACTCTTTTCATCTAGCTTCTTTCTCTTATCATCTATAATATGAGCTCGCAGTCTGCATCCAAAGATTTTAAGGTGTCCGACTAAGAGTTTATTCCCACTCCATTTCTCAAGAGGATTCATATCCCATATAATTTTGGTCAGAATCACATTCAGAAGGTATTTTGAGAAATGAACAAATTTTACACAAAAATTGGTCAACATTCCTTTGGCCTAAAACAAATGTGTTCCATTTAGATCAAGGTCCACTTCTTCCTTTCAATGACATCATTCTACTTATGTGTGTAAATAAAATATATATTCCAAGAGATTCCATTTCGTGACAAGTAGCTCCTAAAGGCCTTGCCCATATATTCTCATCCATTGACAGATCTTAAAGATTTTGCAAATTGACCACATTTCTTTCTATAAAATGTCCCAATTTCCCTGAATTTTTCAAAGACATGTTCTTTATTCTTCAAGAAATATACCCAAGTGTACCTGGACAATTCATCAATGAAATTAAAAACATACCTTACACCTATTGGCGATGGCATGTTCATGGTGCATAAGTCACTATGGACAATTTCCAACTGAGTCTTTACTCTCTATGCCTTCCATGTTTCAAATGCATAATCGTGATGTTTTCCAAGCACACACCCTTCACATACACTATTAGGGGGGACAACAATGGGTAGTCTAGTAACCATTTTAAATTCACCAATAGCTTCATACTTTGGAAATTTCAATTTTCAACTCTTTCATGCCAAATTCTACTTTAGTTGGTAATATTGGATATGAGTGCAATGGAACTTGGATCCTTCTTGGGAAAAACACATAGCTTATCTAATGTGTCCTTAGGTTCAAGTATACCCTCAATGGAAACAAAAAACTTATTGTTCATATCTTTTACAACAAATCAATTTGTCTAGAATTCACCCTACTTGTCAATCTAGGTTAGTTGGGGTACAGAAAAAAAAAAAAATTAGCACTCATCTTGGTAGATGGTGCATATTAGTGATCACACCATTCTAACATTCAATTCTACCACAACTTATAATAGTAAGTGTAGAATCATCTGCCACAAATATTTCTACTTTTGTATATTTACTTAATGAGGAAAAGAGAGAAGCATAGTTAACCATGTGATGAGTATGACCAGAGTTGACTATCCACTCATTTTTAGAAGTATGAGCATGGAAGTCGAAGAATTACTAAAAACGAATGTACAAGTGTCTTCCTTACTATTAGGACTAGAAGTCACCCTCATATTGCATAGAAGGTAAGCCCAGTACTCATCAGTTTATACAGTAAATGTAAATGAGTTTTAAGAGGCCAAATGGGGAAGACTCAAAGAAAATAACGTTCTAACTCAGAAATATGGACTGGTATGCGCAAGAAATTGAGGTCTTGGATCAACTTCAGTCAGTAAGTTGGAGTAAAGGTGAGTAGGAGGAAGACTTTGGTGAGAAAAGTGTAGAGGTATGCCGTGAACATCAGGCCTTCCAGCAGCCTAAGGAAGAAAAACTTAAACACAAGATCCTCTTGGATTCAAATTTCAAAGAAACTGGAAGAAATCATAACAACATTATAATCAAACATTCATCATAATATAGTCACAACAATCCATGTGAATCGTTCAATCATGAACTCTCTCAGTATCAGAGGAAAATAAGATGGAGTAAGAAAGCTGACTTAGATTAATCAAGAAGTCTCAAATCAAGACATAACCAAAGAACCAGTGTTCTTAATCAAAATATTACAATAGCAGGGAGCTCAACCATTCCACCTTAACAAAATATCAAAACTGCTTATATATACTAAAAATGTTGCAACCACCAAGAATGTGATCGGACCCCTGCAATCAAAGTTTATAGTCGGTGCCTACTCTGTTAGCATGTGTTGGCCTTCTTATGTCAGACGCGAGCCCGACTTAGTTATGTGCTTTGCAGGAAAATTCGTCCCTCGGGAAACTTCAGATTGACAATCTCCCCCCATGGCCATTCTCAGTATGATTTCAATTTATGGGGTGAGACAAGGTCTCAAATGCCACCATTATTCCATTAACTACCTTCATCAGGATCGGGATGAGGCTTGACACCCATGAATGTTCCAGGCGCTGCCCACAACTTCTTCAAGTCAATCTTGGTGCCTTGAGGCCATGCAGATATTCTTTTGTGACCAATAGGGGTGCTTTCGTCCTTTGGTGCAGCTCCTCTCCATCGCTACATCCTGCATGCAACCTTGGGCCATAACTTGGCGCTCATATCCAAAGGTGCTTCGAGATTTATTCCTTCACAAACTTACGTTGTTCTCCATGCTAAAACCTCTGATTCATGAAAACGCGAATTCTCGGATCTGGTGCCACGCGTCCCTTTGAATCAGACGGCTCCTGCTGATTTTGGGCTTTGGGACTTCGAACCTTCAGGTCTTTGGGACTTCAAGGCCTTCGGGAATTCAGCGCTTTTCTCATTTTAAAACTCTCGAAGTAAAACTCCCGGAGTGACAGCTCTGATGACGCGTGGCATTCTGGATTTGGATGGCCAAGATCCACTTTGGGTCTCTGGGCTCTGGGAAAACTAAATCTCAAATCTCTCTTAGTCTTCCATGTTCTTTTACTCGAAGTTGTCGATCTATTGACACATGGATCTTGTTGATCAATGGATCGAATTCACTTCGGGCCTTTAGGACTTCGGGCACTTTGGGACTTTGGCCACTTCGGCACTTTGCAATGTTTAACTCCCACAATTCTTTGGAGCATCGAACTTCGAAGCGAGGGATCTGCCTCCACGCATCCTCAACTTTTGATGGCTCAGATTATTTCAGGAATTCGGGCTTCGGATCTTCGATAATTCCACACACTTATCACTTTGAAACTCACAAAGCTTATTTCCCCGAACACTTGGATCAACTACCACCTGTCCCTTTAAAGATCAACGGCTCATGCTCTCTTCAGGCCTTTTTCTCCGGCGCTATACTTCGCACAACTTTAAGATTCTAAATCCCTGCGAACCACTAATATAAACTCCACATGGAATTCCCACCTTTGAAAGTTGAACCTGCCTTTTTTCTTAATTCAGGTCCAGAACGGACCGCTCTGAGTGTCGTGCTTTTAGCCCACGGTTGCGGCCTGTGTAAACAAAGACTTGGACGACTGGATAGGGGCTTGGGAAAAAAACAAGATGAGTGATTGAAACAAAAGGAGATGGGTGTTCATATTTAGAGGAAAACATAAAGGCTTCGGGCTAAGAATTTTTCAGATAAGACATGAAGGAAAACTAGGTCTTTTAAACAAAAAGAGGCAAACAAAACTGACTTTACCAGTCGAAGGGAAAACTTTAAGACATGGCCTGCGAAAGAGAGAAAGACAAGGAAAGGATATAGACTTAGGTATTCACAACAGACCCATACGATTCTTGACAACCTGATATGATAACATTTGGCTCCACAGGGGATGGCATGCTCCCTACGAGTTGCCAAGAACGCGCAGTTCTAGTGCCTTAGTTGTTGGGCTATGGATTCTAGCTCAAAATTTTCGCTGAAGAAAATGAGGAGATATGTACACTAATCTACTAAAATGAAAACAAACACATGGGCTCCAGAAGCAGCTTATTTATGTACAATTCTAGGCTAACTGACTTTTACAACGCGCTAGGTGAAAGCAAACTTCCACTACAGCCACCTAGATTGTCTGGTAATATAACTCTTCTTCACTTCACTGCAGATGATCCATAAGAAGCTAGGGAGGTATGACAACAGAATGAGAACATGGCTTGGAACACTGACCATACCCCCAAATGATGATAAGATGAATAATTCTGCAGACTTCAATGCTTTTGGAAAACACAACTCCATATATAACCCCACATGGTCACAAAAGTTGTAATCAGGAAATCTCAACCAGTAAGAAATTAACTCTTGTCCTTCATTGTGGCTCACTCGTCATTTGTTGTTCTCAGGTGGGTAGAGAGATGATATAGGTCGGTTGATCCCAGGTGATATTTTCTCGTTTACAGGTCCTGGATAGGAGATAAACTGCCCACTTAGCTCCTCCTTTACATGTTGCTCTGTGTCTTCTGTGGATCTAGGATGGCTGATTTCCACCCAATGCTTTTCCTTAATGAATAAAGGAAAATTCTCTATAGTTTGGTCTTGGAAATATTTCATGAAACCATACTCACCTGTGAGTATCGGTGAAATAATTCCATTTGAAAATTTCAGAAAATATGAAACATACGACTCCATGTATATGGCCACAGGATAATGAATAACATGATAGAAATCTAGTTTCTTTAGAGGACCAAGTTTCTCCTTTGTAAATGCCTCTCTACTTTCAAATAAATGACCTCCTTGTTCTTTCGAAACCAACTCTTGATCACCAACAATTCCAGTCTCTTCTTCATAAGAATTATCATAAGATAATGTTATAGTAGGATTTAAAGCATCACAACTATGATCAGCCAAGAACATATAGTTATCTATGCAATCAACCACTACTTCATGCTCAAAATGTTCTGAAAACTGATCATAAGATTGATATGCATTCATGCCCATAGAAAAATCTACAACTATTGAAGGATCTGATTCCAAATGTGAATCACACCCACTTCCTCATTGTTGTTCTAGATCTGAATTATACTCACTGTCTTCTTGCTCAGAATATGAAACATATTGACAGTCTTCTTCCTTATGCATATGCAATTCTTAAAGACATGCTTGCATACGAACCCCACTACTATCTCTGATGTTCTCTTCAACTTCTTCAGCATCTTCAAACAGGTGTCTTAAGGATGAATATTTTCTTTCTCTCGGGATAAGGACAAGCTCTGGATATTGAGCCATGACATAGTACACCATGGCAGCAGTCTCTATGGGTCTGATCTCCACAGGCATACTATGATAAACACTGTAAAACCTCATGTTGAAGACAGCCAAGGCTTCATCTTCCCCTCTTCTCAAGTCATTAAACTCGAACCAGTACTGATCAAGGGACTTGTTCTCACCCCAACACTTTAAAAAATCTTTGCATAGCTCAATCCAAGAACCGATAGAACCGGCTCCCAAACATTTAAACCATACAGCAACATCTCCAGACAAACAATGTGAGAAGAACCTCATGGTAACATCCTCATGAACAATATCAAATTGATCAACAAAGTTCTCAAAGGCCTCCAAGTGCCTCTCAGCTGTAACATGATCCTCCCTAGACAATCGAGGAAGATACTCAAAGGAATAAAGAGGATAAGGATGAAGGTCAAGTGGTAGCCTTAAAGGTTTAAACATATTATCTCTAATATTAGCTTGAAAATTGGTGGGTTGAATATGAGGTTTAACAAGAAGATGGATAGGCTCGACAGTAATAACGAAAGGCAATGAGATCTGAGAAGGCTTTGAATCATTTTCAACCCCCTCAAGGCTACAAGGGTGATCAATTTCACGAGGAAATCCAATACAAATCTCACTTTTATGAATAGGCTGAGGAGAAGACACAAGATCAGCATCTACAACACAGGAAGAGGGAATGTCTTCTTCTTCCAAGGATGGATAAATAAATCATCTAAATAGACAAAGTAGAGGATAATCCTTTTTATATGTAAAGGGAAAGAGAGAAATGAGTTGATAAATATTGGCACAGGGGAAGACCCAGGGTTTAACTATCAGGAGTGCACCAACAAAGCCCTAACTATCAGCCCTTTCAGCCACACCTGCGAATCAGATGAAGTCTCACCCGAGGTAGAGGTAGGGGTGGTTGCAGGACTCAAGTGTCTGCAACCTTAGTTGGGACATAGATCTCTGATGATATCACTTGCAGAGTACTTAGCATAGATCATTCATCAATATTCAACCCTTATTATACTTCACAGATAGCACAGAGCATCGCAACATTCACTTAGATCTAAGGTATTTCAGCACTTAGCAATAGTAAAACATATCAGATCTGGTAGATCAGCACTAATCATCTTCATACATGTCAGATCTAACATTCACACACCTCTATAAGCACAAAGCATAAGTAGATCTATCTAAATATATCAAATCACTTAGTAAAAGAAAGGATAAACACATCAAGTCGAAGCACAAAGMATAACACACAGATTTACGTGGTTCACCCCCACCCTAGGGCTACGTCCACCAACTCTTCTTCTTTATTAGCATCTTCAATCAGTTACAACACAGAGCCACCAAAAACCTTCTTCGCATMGGACAGAAGATCTGCGCAACTCGCTAGATCCTTCTTCCTTGCGCTACAGCACAAAGCCTTCCACAACTCCTTCCAATGACTTGCACTTAGCTCTGCAATCCTCTTACAGTCATGCACAGAGCACTTACAAGATMTATTAGCACTTAGCTTGCATCACATRCATCTCTCTATCTTCTGATAGATGCCTAGATATCTATTTATACATTACAAAAGTGGGCCTAAGCGTGGGTAAACCCAGGGGTCGACATCCCTTTCCCATTACATATTCCCAAAAAAACAAAAGGGACCCAAAAGTGGGTCGAGATTCCACAATATCCGCTTCGTCTGGCGCTCCATCTTTGATAGGCTGTCGAAGTCCCAAAAATGGTCAAGGGCCAACAGACCCCCAACACTCACCTGTGACGCGTCCTGAGTCACTATGGTCTGATCAATTCTACCTCGAATGCCTCGAGCCTAGCTCGAGCTACTTCGACATGTTTTTGTGCTACGGCCTCTTTCTCGGAAAACTCCTGGATGAGTTCGTCATTGACGGGTCCCTCTAGGCATTGTTCTGCTACACTCACAACATGTTCTAGCTCTTCTCCTCAGGTTTCAACCTCTGTGAACAGTTGACATGCCTTATCTTGCACCGGTTGAAGTCGTTGAGTCACTTCCATCACTTTGATCTGGATCATAAGGATCTGTTTTTGGGTCATGCATTGGTCATGAGATCTCTTTATTCTTTCTACGGGTTATAGGGCCTTTTAGCTTCATACTTTTCCTCCTATAGCTGCGACTCCAGTTTATATAACTCTGGGCTTTCGGTGAGGTTCTCATATGTCTGGGCATTGCGGCTACTTAGTTTCTTGCACTCCAAGGAAATAGCTTTCAGTCTGTCAACTGCGTTGTGGGCAGTTATTTCTCTTTGGTCCCTGATCTCCTATGGGGTCTCAGGTACTGTACGAAGCTCAAGATCTGCAATGCGTTGTTGGATATTTTTAATTACTCCTTCCAGTTGTGCCACCTGCTGTGGAACCCATTCTTCTGTATGTACTTCAACGACGGTCACAGAGCAAAGTGCTCTGTTGACCAGTTCTTTTATCTCGAGTTTCTTTGCGAGCAACTGTTCCTTTCTTTGTTGTAGCTCATTTTTCTCTGCATCCCATTTTTCTTTGAGAGAAATCTTTTCTCGTTATGACGTGTTGCACTACTCCATAATAACTCCTTGTACCTGTGTTAAAGCTTGAGTGGCTTGTGTTATTTCTTCTTGATCCCGTCGAAGGCAAGCTTCGACTGTATCAACAATCTAGTGGAGTTGAGCTGGCTCATTCCCTGGTTTTGGTGTTCCTACTGTCAGAGGCACATTAGAGACTGCGCAGCTAGACTGTAGTGCTTGTTGCACCCCTTGGAGATCTATCTCAATACAATTATTCATATGCTCCTGCTTCGCCTCCTGTGTCTATACTATCTCCAGCGCAACATCGTTCAGGGCTACAATGATGAAATTGAAGTCGTCTGGGGTCAGTGTGGTCTATAGCTTAGTCACGGGAGCTTTGGACTTCTTCCGGGAAGAAGGTTTCTGAGGTGAACCCTTCCTCTTCTTCAAAATATTTTCTTCATCTCTGTGCTTCTGTTCGACTTCTTCTAATTCTTCACCATCACCCTCTTTCTTTGGAGTGATGGAATCAATCTTCACCGAGGCACTATTTAAGTCTTACACTTCCCTGATCTTCTGTCACATGCTAGGTCTGGGTATATCCTGCGTAGTTTATGGATTGTCTACATCAGATATGTTCGTAGGGTCAACTGGAACAAGGAGGTCTTCCGACCATTCCTTTGTGATAACCTCCAGATCTTCTTATGTTAATCTATAATAGGACTGTAATTGTTTCTTGTGCTCGTCAGCGCGCACTGTGATGTAGAGAAAGTGTTTGTCTGCGCTGAACTTCATCAGGGGTCGAAACCTCTAGAGGGTGTTCGGAGTGATGCACGATGTAGACTGGATAGCTACTTTCAACTGATTATAATATGAATGAAACACGAAATTTGACTGCCATTGTTTATTCATATCATTCAAGTACCACAGGGTACTGAACTTGAGGGCCAACGGTTTAAATGGCTCGATGTTCGGGAAGGTCGCACCTTCTGGCATCTCCCATGCAATGAAAGTAACCAAGATCATGAGCCAACTGAAATGGAACTCATATCCTTGGTCCTGGGCTTCTCTGCACTCGAGCTCTAGTTGGTTTACCAAGTACTATGCCCAATTCATCTGTACACCCTCCGCGCACTTTCCTACGAGGTATACTACGAATCTAGTGACTTGGGTGGGCCGGTTCTTGCAAACTAATTTCCCAGCAATTAGTTTACATGCCAGGTGCACTGTGTCGTTCTATATAGAGGCTACCTTGTAGCCTCGCGTTCCTTTCTCAACATCTCCATACGTTTCTTTAATATTTTACGCTAATTCTCTTTCCGTGGTTTTGCCAGGATAAAAATCTTGTGGGTCAGGGCCTTGCATGCTCAGCCTGGTGATCCGATGGATCAAGATCAGATCCACTGTGATACATTGGTTCAGCCATAAATATTCTCCATGGTAACAGGATAACAACAACTTAACACATGCGTTCACTTCTTGATGTCGTCCGAAGTGTGGAATCCTCATAACATTAACCAGGGTAGATTGCATGAGGTTATGGGTCCAAGGCTGGGGGATAATATTTGAATTATTTCCTTTCTTCTTGGTTAGATACTTATGAGGGGAAATCATACTGTAAGATTTACGGTCTCCAAGGTTGAAGTCACTAAACTTCAATGATGCTATCTTATCCTGGTCTTTGTGAACTGTGTGTATCCCTTTCAGGAGGTACGCAGTGACCAAGGCATATTCAAAATATCTAGGCATGTTATCGCTGTTCACTGTGCCTCTCAGACAAGGTATATACGCAGGTAAGATGCTTGGAACCAACTTAGCATTCTCGATATCGTCTCTATTCTTTTTTCTCTTCTCTGTCGTGATTCTGGAAGTTCCTGCTCCATGAACAGTCAATGGAGAAGCTTGGACTCCTCTTGTCGATGATGCTTGCACACCTGTAGACATCCTTCTTTCCGACATGACTTTCTCGGTCCTGATATCAACGAGTACTTCCTTCACAGATTCTTCAAGTGCGCTAAGCTCCTCGGACATACGCGCTTCAGGGTTAATAATATCAGTTTTACGAAGTAATGTAGACATGTCAATAAGATGGAAAGTAAGGGCGTAATGATCACTGGAAAATCTTAACCAAGGTTGCGAGCTCAAATTCTTGATTTGGCAAAAGTGTTCTTCGTGCATGGCACGAAGGGATAAATAGGAAACTTAGCAACGGATTGCTTGCAATGGGTATGAGGCTTCATTAACTCTTGTTCTGTCCATTATGGCGTGGTCCATCAGTCAGGTGGCGAGCCATAAATGTTTTTCTAGCCATTCAGAGCATCATTTAAACGGATATATTGTCCCTAACGGCTATATTTCTTCACCATGGCTAAGTGACCTATGTCATTGTTATGATATCTCGGCAAAGCTCAAATTCTGAAAATTTTCCTTTTGCGAGGCTCCCTCTGGAACCTTCTATAATTTTTCAATCTTATCCCTCTTCTTACTTAGCTTCCTAGCCTTCTTTCCAGTGAGCTTCGTCTCAGTATTCTTCTTTTTATTCTGATTCTTATCTTCTTTAGATATAGTTACTACGCGTTGTTGAGAATCTTTCAGGGTTAACATATCTTCTGCCTCTGGAGTAAGTACTTTAGTCTTCTGAGGGTATTCTAGTGGTCTTGCAGCTTTGACAACAGAGTCTCTAGGGTCAAATAGCTTTGATTTGTTTTCCTGTTCTTTAATCAATTGAGCGATCCTTCTGGTCATGAAATCTTTTAACTCTTATTTTTTTTGTTCTGAGGCTTCTTCTTCTTCTTTCCATCTGGCTTGATCTCTTTCAATCCAAGGTTTTCCTTGTAACATGGTAAACAGGGCATTGTTTTCAATACATTTGATAATCTCAAAATTTTCCTTTGTCGAAGTTCCATTGATAGTCGTAGATATCTGAGCAAGCCTCCCATATAAACTTACCAACTTCCCTCTGAATAGTCCTATTCCTCCTAATGAAGGGATCATAGCAGGATTCCCTATAGCTTCTGAAGTTCTTTCTGGCATAATATTCACTTGTGTCTCTTCATCAAGAACACAATCAATGTCAAAGTCCCCTATTCTTGCTTCAATGCATTCTTTTTCTTTGAAAATATCTGATAATTTGACATGTCGGTGGTCATTCAGGATCTCCTTCATTTGTATCAATACTTTCTCTGATTCTTGTTGGGGTTCTTCCTTTTCTAGATCTGCCTTAGGGTTTTCTTGGTTCAGATTCATTCCTTCAAGCCTAGTGATCATTCTAGGGCAATCCAACACTTCATGGTCCATAGCCTTACAACAAAGAAAACTAGGTCTTCTTCCGGGGCATTCCTTAGCAATATGTCTCGGTCTTCTTCAACTATAACAGAGGGTCAAACCTCTCTTTATTTTAAATGGTCCCCAGATCCCTTTGTATTGTGCACTAGGATCATAGGAGTTAACCTGCAACACATTCTTTCTAGGATCCTGCATCCATTTGTTAGTCCAAATTCTTTTTCTATGCATAGGTATAACATATCTTTCATTATTCTTATCGGATCTATTCATATCAAACCTTCTTTCGTATATTAACACCCTAGCTTTCAAACTAGGACAAAACCTATCAGATATACCTAGATCCATACTCTAGAAACAAAAATTTCCACCTATCTTAATTTTATAGAGCACAACTCTTTCAGATCTAAGACTTCTTTAACTATTCTTACCTTTAACATAGCACAAAGTTTACAGATCTTACTTCTTTCAATCAGAACTTCTCACTTTTACCTTCCTTGGATCACAAATCTTTCAAATCCTGCTTCTTCTCTATAGATCCGACCTTCTTTCTTTAGCACAAAGATTCCAGATCTTGCTTCTTTATTTCAGATCTGACCTTCTTTGTCTATCACAGAGCTTATAAACCGAGTAGGGTACTGTGCACTAGGGCATAGATCTACGCACAAAGCTTTCTTTTGCACAAGCCTCTTCTTTCTTAGTTCCCAGCAATCACATTTTCATGTCCCGGCAATGGAATCATTTGTTGGCACAGGGGCAGACCCAGGGTTCAACACTCAAGAACGCACCAACAAAGCCCTAACTATCGACCCTTTCGGAAACACCTGTGAAGCAGATGAAGTCTCACCCGAGGTAGAGGCAGGGGTGGTTGCAGGACTCAAGTGTCTGCATCCTTAGCTGGGACATAGATCTGTGATTATATCACTTACAGAGTACTTGGCATAGATCATTCGTCAATATTCAACCCTTATTATACTTCGCAGATAGCACAAAGCATCGCAGCATTCACTTAGATCTAAGGTATTTCAGCACTTAGCAACAGTGAAATAGATCAGATCCGGTAGATCAGCACTAAGCATCTTCATACATGTCAGATATAACATTCACACACCTCTATAAGCACAAAGCATAAGTAGATCTATCTAAATATATCAAATCACTTAGCAAAATAAAGGATAAACACATCAATTCGAAGCACAAAGCATAACACACAGATTTATGTGGTTCACCCCCACCCTGGGGCTACGTCCACCAACTCTTCTTTTTTATTAGCGTCTTCAACCAGTTACAGCACAGAGCCACCAAAAACCTTCTTCGCATAGGAGAGAAGATCTACACAGCTCGCTAGATCCTTCTTCCTTGCGCTACAGCACAAAGCCTTCCACAACTCCTTACAATGACTTGCACTTAGCTCTGCAAGCCTCTTACAGTCATGCACAGAGCACTTACAAAATCTATTAGCACTTAGCTTACATCACATACATCTCTCTATCTTCTGATAGATGCCTAGATATTTATTTATACATTACAAAAGTGGGCCTAAGCATGGGTAAACCCATGGGCTGACATCCCTTTCTCATTACATATTCCCAAAAAACCAAAAGGGACCCAAAAGTGGGTCAAGATTACGCAATATTCACTTTGTCTCCGTCTTCGACAATCTGTCGAAGTCCCAAAAATGGTCAAGCATGACCAAGTATCTCCCAAAACTTGGTCAAGGGCCAACAATAAAGAAAAATGGGATTTCATGAAGAAAGCTCATAAACTGATACCTGGTCTTCCCCTTTGGTATGGTCATATTTCTGTCAATAGGGTCCTCCCCAATGGATTCTTTGATTGTGGAGTGGAGTCTTTGATTGTGGAGTCGCCAGGTGCAAACTGCAATCTTCAATGGTTATGATATCTGATGCACCTTCAGTATCAGAATCTCTTTGTCGTTCTATCCCAGGGAAATGTCTTCAATTCGTTCCCCAGCAACAGCACCAATAAATGTTATCACTAGAAGTCACCCTCAGATTGCATAGAAGGTAAGCCCAGTACCCATTAGTTTATACAGTAAATGTAAATGATTTTTAAGAGGCCAAATGGAGAAGACTCAATTAAAATAAAGTTCTAACTCAAAAATCTGTACTGGTATGCACAAGCAATTGAGGTCTTGGATCAACTTCAGTCAGTAAGTTGGAGTAAAGGTGAGTAGGAGGAATACCTTGGTGAGAAAAGTGTAGAGTTTTGTCATGAACATCAGGCCATCCAACAGCCTAAGGAAGAAAAACTTAACAAGATCCTCTTGGATTCAAATTTCAAGGAAACTGAAAGAAATCATAACAGCATTATAATCAAACATTCATCATAATACAGTCACAACAATCTATGTGAATCAGTCAATCATGAACTTTCTTAGTATCAGAGGAAAATAAGATGGAGTAAGAAATATGACTTAGATTAATCAAGAAGTCTCAAATCAAGACATAACCAAAGAACTAGTGTTCTTCATCAAAATATTACAATAGCAGGGAGCCTAGCTCAACCATTCCACCTTAACAAAATATCAAAACTACGTATTTATACTAAAAATCTTGCAACCACCAGGAATGTGATCAGACCCCTGCATTCAAAGTTTCCAGTCGGCGCCTACTCTGTCAGCCTATGCAGGCCTTCTTATGTCAAACATGAGCCCGGCTTAGTTATGTGCTTTGTAGGAAAATTCGTCCCTCGAGAAACTTTGGATTGACAATCTCCCCCCACATCCATTCTCAGTATTCTTTCCATTTATGGGGTGAGACGAAGTCTCAAATGTCACCCCCATTTCCATTAACTACCTTCATCGGGATCGGTACGAGGCCTGACACCCATGAATGTTCCAAGCGGTGCCCATGACTTCTTCAAGTCAATCCCGACGCCTTGAGGCCATGCGGATCTTCTTCTATGACCAATACGAGCACTTTCGGCCTTTGGCGTAGCTCCTCTCCATCGCTCTATCCTACATGCAACCTCAGGCCATAACTTGGTGCTCATATCCAAAGGCACTTCAGGATTTCATCCTTCAAAAACGTACGTCGTACTCCATGCTAAAACCTCTGATTCATGAAACCATGAATTCTCGGATCGGGTGCCACGCATCCCTCTGAATCGAACAGATCCTGCTAATTTCGAGCTTCGGGACTTCGGACCTTTGGGTCTTTGGGACTTCGGGACTTCGACACTTTTCTCATTTTAAAACTCCTGAAGTAAAACTCCCGGAGTGACAGCTCTGATGATGCATGGAATTCTGGATTTGGACGGTCGAGATCCACTTTGGATCTCCGGGCTCCAGGAAAACCAAAGCTCAAATCTCACTTACTCTTCCATGTGCTTTTACCCAGAGTTGTCAATCTATTGATATGTTCCTTTTGTTGATCAACGGCTCAGATTCACTTCAGGCCTTCGGGACTTTGGGCACTTCGGGACTTTGGCCACTTTGGCACTTTGCAATGTTTAACTCCCACAATTCTTTGGATCGCCAAACTCTGAAGCGAGGGATCTGCCTCCACGTTTCCTCATCTTTTGATGGCTCAGATTATTTCAGGAATTCAGGCTTCGACTCTTCGAGAATTCCACACACTTCTCACTTCAAAACTCCCAAAGCTTATTTCCCCGAACACTTGGATCAACTGCCACCTATCCCTTTAAAGATCAACGGTGCATGCTCTCTTCGAGCCTTTTTCTCTAGCGCTATACTTCGAAAAACTTTAAGATTACAATCGCCCGTGAGCCGCTAATATGAACTCCACATGGAATTACCGTCGTTGAAAGATGAACCTGCCTTTTTCATTGATTCGGGTCCAGAATGGATCGCTCTGAGTGTTGCGCTTTGAGCCTGCAGGTGCAGCTTGTGTAAACAAAAACTTGGACGACTAGATAGGGGCTTGGGAAAACAACAGGACGAATGATTGAAAAAAAAGGAGATGGGTGTTCATCTTTAGAGGAAAACAGAAAGGATTCGGGCCGAGACTTTTTCAGGTAAGACATCAAGGAAAACCAAGTGTTTTAAACAAAAAGGGGTGAACAAAACCGAGTTTACTAGTCGAAGGGGAAAATTTAATACACAGCCTACGAAAGAGAGAAAGACAGGGAAAGGATAGAAACTTAGGTATTCACAACAGACCCATACAATTCTTGAAAACCCTATGTGATAACACTTACCTTATAAAATTTGATGCTACTAGTTTTTTGACTGACTAGTAGATACATCTCCTTCAAGCCTTTTGACTTTATCTTTAAGGTATTTTGTCTTATTCTAGCAATCCTTCTGCATATGTCCTAATTTTCTACAATATTTTTTAATATTCTTATTATTTATTGTATAAGTTGACATATGATCATTGTCCTTCATCTTAGTAGTCTGGTCTACTCAATCCCATTATTTCTCTTGATTTCATTCTTAACCTCTTTCTCTATAGTTCTGCCAACTTTTTTCCCTAAGAAAAATACGCTTGTTTCTTAACTTCAAATTTCCCTTCATCAATCAATTTTTGTTGTGCTCTAATTAGAAAACCATGGAAAGAATCAAAGGAATAATACTTGACAAAAAAATCTCAAGAATCCCAACTAGCACGGAATGTCGAACATAATACATTATAGGGTGTTTTCAAAATCATCAAGATCGGTGCTATAAAATAGTCATATTTATTGTGAAAATCCTTTTCACATTCACCCAAATTCAATTATAGCTCCTTCACATGAGCCAAATAATCTTCATTTCATTCAAAGAAGAGAGAATCAAGAGAGATTGACTCTTTTTCAATCTGCAATACCTTGACTTTCATCAATATTTTCAACTAGAGTCTTCACTTTCCTCCAGACTTGATTTGGATAGTCAATCATGCTCATATGAAAGTGAATATCCTTGAATATGTAAGTCATTATAACTCCTACAACCTCATCATCCTTCTTGTTGATGATGAAATGATCATCCTTTGGATCTAGAACCATA
>ML782706.1:250952-313101 GCA_009831015.1 Picea engelmannii
CACACACACACACATGCAAAGAATATAACACATACCCAACAAAAACTGCCTCAAACGTTTAGGACCTAAAACATTGTCAAGATGGAGAACCATGTTGAGTAAATGAAAGAGATAGGTGGCCACCAAATTCCATCGGGATTAGTTCTCCCCCCTTATGAATAAATGGTCCTGATTTCCTCAAGTTCCCTCAATAGATGCGGAAAATGTTGCTGAAATTGACTCCTAGTGAGCCACTTGCCTTAGTGAAGAAGTTATCCTACTTTGACGACTTGATAGAGTTGTATGTTCTACTAGCAGGTTCCTATTATAACCCTAAATTGCATCAGACATGCTTACATGGCATCAGGCCATCTCATTTGAGTTCTTTGCCAAGCCACTACTGAACAGCTTCTTAAAAAACACTATTTTTGAAGGCATACGCGCCCTGCTCCACTACCGCACGTGTGTGTACGTTGGTTGACCCACTACAACCCGCGTATACCTAAAAAGCAAGAAAAATGGAAAGTTGCAGACGAAACACATAGTTTTGGGTAAGTTAACTAAACCGAATGACCGCCCATAATCGGTCACTCGACCAAATACCTAGCCCTTTCTAGCCTATAAAAGAAGGGGTAGGGGTCCCATTTGGAAAGAGGAAAATCATAGGAAAGAAACTATACCCGATTTAGTATTCCTCTTGCCCCAACCTTTTGCAATTATTGTGTGAAGAGAAGCATATACATAAGAATTTGGAGCACAGTTGAAGAGGATCCCAAGACCAAAATCGAGGATCAGTGGTCGATCTCACTATTGTAAGGTTACTTTTGTGAGATTAATAAAAGAAGTACTTTTCCCATCCCGCCATATGAGATTGTTAGTATTTAAATTTGATTATATTTTGATAGAATCTCTAACCCATTAGTTTATAGATCATATGCATGTGGAGTTATTTGTTTGTCTTTTATGAATGCAGATCAGCATTGGGAGGAGAGCTGCAGTTAAGGAGAGACCAAGCGTTAAAGGGATCGACATCAAACACGGAAACTAAGGTACAGTAACTTGATCTCTTTAACCTTGTATTTGCATATGAATAATGGGATTTATGATTGGGATGTTGGTAAAAAGTAGGAGACTTTAGGTCATTTCTGGATGCATGATAAAACCCTTAATGCTAGTCTGTAGGAGGGATTTCCCACCCACAACAGATTTGGTGACCGTACTAGGGATCTCTAGGGTTTTGGGGGGTGCTTGTTGGGTATTTTTTGATTGGTTTTACTACCTTTTTTCTGAATTTCTGCGAAAGTCTGAGCTAGTAGGGATTCTGGTCTTCCATACTAGTACTCCCTGCTTCCTTCGCCTGACTGTTTTTTCTTTTTTCGGGAAGCCACAGAGGCATACGCGGCCTACAGAAGGTTTTTCCACGTATACACGTGCCCTGAATTCATACAACCCATGTATACATGTGCCCTGACTTCATATACCCTGCATACATGTGCTTGTTGCTGAAAGATCAGTCGCGTGTCTAAGTCCAAAAATTTTTTTTCAAAAAAGAGGCAGTCATCCTCTCCCCTGTCATAAGTGATCCTTCTTAGGGGTTTTCTGGGTCTGGTTCTGGTTTCTATGATTGTAGTTTATAGCCTAGGTATAACCTCAAATTAGCTTCATTTTCTCAGATTTCCTTGCATCTTTTTCTGTTAGAGTGATTTTATGTACCTTTAAGGGGTTTTGGTCTTCAATACCAGTACTCCCTGCCTAAGCTTAGCTTCTTGTCTTGCTTCTTTTGAGGAGAAACAAGGGCACACATGGCCTGTAGTAGTCCTACACACGTGCATACGTGTCTTGTCTTTCGGCATCACATGTGCATACATTGGCTATTGAAGTGACAGTCGCATTTCTGTCTAGAAAATTTTGAGGAGGCAGTCATCCTCTTCCCTGTCAATTTTTTTTTTCTTCACACGTTTTTCTTGTGTCTTTTTGGTCTTTGTCATAGCATTTTTAGTCTAGGTTGTGTGCCAGTATAGCTTGCTTTTGCATTTGAAAGTTTTCTTCCTTTAACTAGGTTTTTTTGATGAGATAGTGAGTCAGTCTGATCTGCCATTTTGGTTGTCAGTAACTCCCCATGCTCTGTGGTTGGCCAGAAGTCCTTCTTTGCCTTGTCTTGTTCTTATTTTTTTCACCTTTTTGCTTCAGAAAAGAAGAAGACATACTGTTTTAAATTTTCTTGTTTTTGAAGCACAATAAAAAAAAAACACAAAATTTACTTCTTGGTTTGGTAAAAGAGTTGGTTGTTTGCATTAATCAATAGGAAAAATAATGTTTTAATAAGTTCTTGGCTGATTGAATTAGGACAATAAGTAGCTCGTAGTAGAGTGAAAKCTTGTTTTGATTTTTTCRRTTAAAATATCTTGGAAAGAAAAAGTTTGAAAAGTTGGTTTAAAAAATTTTTAAAAGAGAAAATCTGAATTTGTCAAGAAGAAGTTATTTTGTTTCCAGCTTGTTGTTTATCTTCTCTTTCGTCTCTCAAAACATCACTAGTTTCACTTTCATAACCTTTGACTTAAGACAAGCCCAAAAAATTAACGATTAATTAAAATCAACTAGACTTTATTTTTTGTAGGGTCCATCAACTAGTCTAGGCTAGAGCCTTGATTTAGGATTGGAGAGGAAACTCTTCAAGGATGAAAAAAAAAACATAAGAGTCTTTGCTAGGGAGTGTCAAAAGTCCAGTATCGTAAAATTTATCCAGGACCCCCCTCTAACACAGGGGCTAAACACAAGGTCGCATAAAGAAAGGTAGCGGAGATAACCCCTCCAAATCCAGACCAAACATAGTGGGGAACGCATATAGAGGGCTTGTCTTGGGATTCCATTGATTTCATTTGCCATGGAGCTTCATGGGTCTCGAATCCATTCGAGGGTTGTAGTAGTCTTCCAGAACACTTTCTTTCGATACCCTTGATAGGTTTCGATCTTGATACCCTTCTCATTGCAGTCCACCCGACTGTCGACTGTACCCGCCTGGTGATTGTTTGTGCATTGGCAACCTAGTTGCCTATCTTTCTAGTGACTTACACAGGTGACTGCGAGGGTATACCGCGGTACCTAGGACAGACATTGGGCCACACTTTGCATAGTATACCCAGAGGTTTCTTTCGTATTCAAGTTGCACTTGCACCGGTAATTTTCTCTAGTGTTGATTTTTGTAACTGTTCTTTCAACTAGTTAGTGACTGCTTGTTTTATCTCATAGGTACTTTTTTAGTGCCTGTTGGTTTTCAAACGATTATAGATTTCCCTAGTGTGTCTTTGATCTTCTCACATAGTGGAGAATCAGGAGTTCCATCGGTTGCGAAGGCTTCTGGGCCTGCCTTCGGTTGACCTCGAGCCCCCCTGCCACCGCTAAGGCGAAAATTAGACCAGCAAGGGTCTTTTGAGACAACCGGGTTTCAGGAAACTGTGCCCAACCCATCTTTGAGAGGAGAACTTTCGATTCTGGAGGAACCAATCATTTATGAACTCAGAGCAGAGGCTCTTTTTCCTTACAACCCTCCCATCATTGATCTATCAGCACCCATCGTCGTACAGGTTCTACCTTACGAGTGTCTAGTAGTGTCACCAGCAACAATGAAAGAAAACGTTGCCACTTCTTCAGGGAATACTGATATTTCCTTCACGACTGTCACTACTAGGGTTGTTCCACCTCCTAACCAACCATCATTGGTCCAAGCCACCATGGTCTCAAATACTTCTACCTCGGTCAGTGGTCTGATTTCATCTATGGTGGTGATCACTGCTCTGTTTACTCAAAACACGACAACCTCTCCTTTCTCATACAGGATGCCTGGCTTCGGTATGAATACTGTACTTTCCTCCTCCACTCTACAAACTTTGGGTCTGGGAGCATGGAGTTCCAACACTCTTCTACAAGGATCTATTGGGGGCACTTCTGCGCCCTTTATCGCTTTCCCTTACAGTGGGGGTCATATACTCCCTTTGTCCCCCTCGCTAAGTGATGTTCCTCAACACTCCGCTAGGCCTAACATAAACTTGTTTGGAGCAAGTAGTCAAGCACTCCCTCCTTATAATATGTCAGTTGGTTCGAAACCTTTCTCTTTGTTCGGTGCATTTGGTAACAACTCTTTCTCATCAGCTGTCATTTCAGACGGGGGCAACCCCAGTTATGGACAACCACATCCTGTACAGGGTATTATTCCTACATAGGGGGCACACTTAGGAATTCCTTCCTCACAAGGATCTTGGAATCCATGGCAAGGAACAGTCCCATTTCCCGGTATGTAGATCGGGGGCAACCCTTTCCATACCCAGTGGAACCCTGGGAAAGGCCCAATGCGTATGCCCATCGGATCGGCAGGGGGAAACCCCTCCCAAAATCCTTGGAATGTGATGCAATCTCAGCCCTTTACGTCTTATTACGGGAACCAGCAGATGATGTCTCAAAAGGCACCCAATCCGTATGTTGGCCATGGTCATGGTTATTACCATATCCCTAGCCAGAAACCTAACTTTTCCTGGAAACCTGGTGCCAATCAAACCCTAGGCTCCTTTTTCCCCGGCTACAATCCACAACCCAAACTACCATTTATGGAAACCCTGCACTTGCTAGATTTGACAAGGCTCTTAAATGACCCCATCTGTCATTATCCAAGTTGGCCTCCCATGCCGACCAAGTTTCCTTCAGACATTCCAAATTTCAAGGCCAAGCCTAACGAAGATCCTGGTGATCACGTGACTACCTTCCACTTATGGTGCTCATAGAAATTGTTAAGAGACGACTCCATTCAGTTGTGATTGTTTCAATGCACTCTCATAGGGAGCGTTGCGAAATGGTACATTGAGCTCGACCACTCACGATACTCTTCCTTCGGTGAATTGGCAATGGATTTCCTGAACCATTTCCAAATACCTGTGAGATACAACGCTGGCACCGAATTGTTGGCCAATTTCGATCAGACAAAAGCAGACGATATCTTGGATCATATTCAAGAATGGAGATGCCGAAAGAGTTTGATCAAAGTGTCAGTCCCCCCAACATTCCTGCTAGAGTGGTTCCTTAATTCTTTGGTACCCCAGTTATCTAAATACGTCGCAACGTCCGAAGTGTTTTCCGAGGAAGATGTGATAATGAGAGCGCAATAGCTAGAGCTAATTTACTCTCAATCTGGTTTACTCTACGAGATTTTTCCAGATGCACCGAGGTCAATCCCTGACAAAACCAGGAAAAGGTCTAGACCACATGATGATGGAATTATTGGTTTATCACAAACCAAGCCCGTTGATCCATTGTCAAATCAATTGCAACAATTGTCGATACAATAGACAGCGGCCATCCAAACCACTAGTTCGGCTGCTCCCCCTACCCAAAATTCGAATGTACACAGTGTGAAAACGACAAACTTGAAGGCCACCCAGAAGCCTGATGGAAAGAATAAACAATGGAAAAAGGGTAAGGGGGATAAGAAACCCACCGATAATGCTAGCAAGGGCGACACTGAAAAGAAGAAGTCAAAGTATCATTGTAATCTTTGCAAGGAAGACCACCCAACCCATCAGTTCCCTCAGCTTGCGAAGGCCCAAAAGTTATTGGCATAGCAACAAACTACTGTGTTAACGAACTCGTTCCCACACAGGAAAAATCTAACTCAAGCCTCCTTGAGCATGGAAGGGGGCAGTCAAGGACCCCCTCCGTCTTCAAGTAATCCTTTGTCCGCAAACGTCTATATGATGAAAGGTGATGCTTATATAATGACTAGAGCACATGATTACGGAAAGCCAGGCACCTATGAGAAGGGTAAAGAAGCTGAAAACCCACCTCTTCCTCTTCAGATTGAGAAGAAGTTGGGTGAAATGATGACACGCATCCCCAAAGGTGCGTTCAAGAAAGATTCTTACAACCCAAATGCAAGGGCCGCACAGAACTACTCTGTGGTGGAAGATTTATCACAAACCCCTTGTGTGATGTCTGCTTTGGATGTCCTCCAGAGTTTCCCTTCCTAGAGAAAGGCCCTGTTAGCTGCCTTAGGCTCTGCTGAGACTTGTAATCTGGGAACGATCATGCTTGATACCTCCAACTTAAAACCTTGTCTTCCTTACAACGTCACTTTTCAGATAGTAGTGTCTTACACCATGAAAACTTTTACTCGGAATATTTTTCGTATAGTAGTGGATGAGGGCGCCTCGACATGTGTGATGTATTTGGCGTGTTGGAAGGCCATCGACCAACCCATTTTGTCTTCATCACCTACTCTAATTACAGGTTTTGACGGTCATTCTTTCCAACCACATGGGATCATCCCCTCTTTCCCAATGCAGTTAGGGGGGAAAACCGTGTGTGTCGAAGTTGAAGTGGTCAATGCATCCCTCGACTACAATATTTTGTTAGGCAGGAGTTGGACCTATGCTATGAAAGAAATGGTTGGGACAGTGTTATGGGTCTAGTTGTTTCCTCACGAGGGCCATATTGTGACCATTGATCAGTTATCCTTCTCCCATCCTAACCCTTCATCGGGAATCTCCACGGTCTCGATGATTGATAACCCCAAACCTGGCATCGTCAATGTAGGGGTTGGTTTGTGCCCATAATTGATGGGTACTTTTGATTACCCGCCTCTGACCGACAATGTCCATTATATGACGGATGTCTCCGACCAGCCTCATGCTGAAATTTTCCAAATCTCGTCGTTTCGCATGATGTACTTTCACGATCTGTGGACCCTTCCTTCCCCATCTGCCACGATGGAAGGGACAGAGCACCGTGGCATGGAAATGCCTTTTTCCATGGCATAAGTTGCAAACTCGATCATTTAACGAGCTTTTGCAGACCCTGATCCGACTCCATCACAAGAGTTAGATCCGGTGCTCGAGCATATTTGGGCTCAAGGTTCCCTTGCTGATTTTGATTCTTTAGACTTAGTCTTGCCTTCAGATGAAGCGATTATTGAGGCAATGACTATTCCAGACAGATCATGGGATGATCTTCATCATAGATATTACTTCCTCCCAGAGTTAAGACAAATTGAACCAGGAGAATTCACTCTGACTATGAATGGAGATAAAGATTGTCCTATAAATCCTTTGGAAACGCACGCGGTTTACGCTGAAGGAATTATGGAAACAATAGTCGAGACGATACCTATTGACATCTCCAAAACCCTTGGCATCGTGGAGAATATCTTCATCGGAGCGGACTGATCCCCCGAGGAGATTCAAATCTACACAGATTTATTTAAAGAATTATGCAACGTCTTTGCCTAGTATTATGAGGAAATTCCAGGCATAGACCCAAGAATTGTCGAACATGAAATCACGACTTATCCTGATGTCAAGACGGTCCGGTAGAAGCTTCGTTCAGTCAATACTAGGAAAGAAGCAGCTATCAAGGTTGAAGTAGAGAAACTACATAAATTTAGTTTCATCTACCCCGTCCAATTGACTCAATGGGTGCCGAATCCCATTCCAGTCAATAAAAAATAGGGTACGATTCGCGTATGCACGGACTTCCGTGATCTGAACAAGGACTGCCCAAAAGATAATTTCCCCATGCCATTTATTGACCAAATATTCGATGAATGCATAGAATGTGAGGCCTTTTCATTCATGGATGGTTTTTCGATATACAATCAGATCCAAATCAAACCTGAAGACCAACACAAAACCGCTTTCATATGTCCATGGGGTACATTCGCTTATCGTAAGATGCCTTTTGGTCTGAAAAATGATAGAGCTATGTTTCAACGGGCCATTTATTTTTCTTTCCATGACCTCAAACACATAGTCGAGGCTTATCTCGATGATTTAACGTCACGATCTCGCAAGAAAGTTGATCATCCGTAACACCTCTGACTTATCCTTGAATGGTGTCGCTACTACCGAATCCGCTTGAATCCCAACAAGTGTAGTTTTTGCATCACATCAGGTCGTCTGTTAGGTTTCATCATTTTGACAACAGGGATCATAGTTTATCCTCTCAAGGTTGAGGCAATAGTTCAATTGCCTCCCCTGTGCACCATACCTCAACTTCAGAGCCTCCAGGGAAAAGTGAATTTTCTACGGCGGTTCATCGCAAACTATGTCGAGATCACAAATGGTTTTATGTGTTTATTGAAGAAGGACGTTCCTTTTCATTGGGATGAAGTCGCTCAACGCTCTTTCGTCTCTTTGAAAAGTGTCATCATTTCAACCCCTGTGCTTCGGCCAGCCAATTATAATAAATATTTCCTATTATACTTGGTCGCTACAGAGTCGACCATCGGTATGGTATTAGTTCAGGAGGATGATTTACTCTCAAAATACGTGATTTATTACCTGAGTCGAGGCCTAGTTGGACCAGAACTCAATTACTCCCATATTGAAAAACTTGCATTGGCAGCAGTTCATGTTGTCCAACGATTCCGTCATTATATTTTGTTTTGCAAGACAATTCATGTGCGCTCGGGAGGCCTGATGTAGAGCCGCAGATCCAGTGATCCTCCAAATAAGAAAAACTATCACTTTCAATGATAGGTTAGAGATATTGCTTATTGGCATCTGCGTGCCCATATTATCGGTACCGGATTCACAGTGGAGTCTAATAAACTTCGCTATGTTGAGAGGCCCAGAAGGAAAAGTGTGGAAATTGACTGGGTTCCCTCTCCTTGAGAGGCCAGTCAAAAAGTATATGTCCTCGGTCATTGGAGTCAATGATTGACCCTCAAGCATGAAGGCCTCTGCGTCAGGTTTCCAATAGTCAACCAAGACATTCAGTAGCCTAGGTTGTGCCCGCATGAAAGGAAAATGGAAAAACTTTATCAAAACACATTGCATTAATGCGGCAAGAGCATTAGGGTCCTCATCGACCAAAATATCAATGTCCTCATGCTCTCTTTCTCTCCAGTGAACATACATCCTACAGTTTACAAGTTTAGGAGAGATTATCCCTTGCAATTTTTTATTTTTTCACATCTTAGAGGGTACACACAGGCTGTAATGCACACAGTCGCATGTGCACGCATGCAGTTTTTATTATGCACGCGTGCATACACAGGCTATATTAGGACAGCCCACGTATATGTAGGGCCGACCTTTTTAAGGTCAGTGCCCCCTAAAAAAACAAAATAAAATGCATAAAGGAAGAATGGAAATTCAAGGGGGTTTAGTATGTACTTACTTGGTCCAAGTGGAAGTTCGTTTCATCCACTGAAGCTCTCGGAATCAATTATTTTCACAAAGGGGTATTTTTGTCTTTTAGTCAATTTCTCAATTTGCAATAGTGGTAATGAGTTGCCAACTTCTATTTATAGACCTTTTTGGCCACTTTTTGTCAATTTTTGGACCCTTTTGTCATTTTTTCTAAATTGAAAATCATTTAGTATGGTTCAGGAGTTTTCTATGGATTGTTACGATAATTGTTACTTTGGGTATTGGGAAACTTTTTGGAGATTTGGGTCTTTTTAAAAGGTCCTTTGGTAAACAACTCGTTTTTTCCAACTTGTTGCATTTAAGTTAGGATTCCACCTCTAATTTTTGCATCTCGTTGTCTTTATCACTACGCCATAGGAATGATCCCACCGATTTGTGACACAGAACCATCATTGTTGCTTTAGAAGTGTCGTATTTTAGTGGTAGAGCCTACCTTAACATGGATGCCCTAGGTAGATCCTGGTTGCATTTTGGTGTCCATGTCGTCACTAATGACCATAGGCTCGGGAGTCCTTATTACTTTATCCTGATTACAAGTTTGAGACTCATTTTCATGATGCATTATCACTCTTGACCTCACCCTCGGGACTCCCAGAACATAATGGGTCTTCTTTTAATCCCTTTTCAGACCCTCTAAAAATGAAAAGATTGTCGAGCGATCTTGTTGACCTTCATGCTCGCTAAACTAAAATTTGAATTCACGTCTATCCGGCGGTAGTTTACCCCTTTTTCGGTCTGGATGGTCAACTATACGAACAAAGGTATACTCTAGGAGCCCCAGTTCCCTAGAAGAGTATTCTTAGGTATGATTTTAAACCTTTTTCGGGCCTAGGGGACTAAATTTATGAAAAAGGAACCCCACGGAGTCCATAGTTAAGCTCTTTTTAGACTCCCTAAAATTGAAAATATCATTGAGTGACCTTATTCTTTCACACTCGTTAAATTGGTCCAGAAGAACATTCCTGACGGAGTCCATAGTTAAGCTTTTTTTAGACTTCTTAAAAATGAAAAAATCATCGAGTGATCTTGTCTTTCTCACACTCGTTAAAATGGTTTTGAATAGATGTATGGACAGTGCTAGTTTCCCCATTTTTCGAGCCGACTAGACTATCTTCGAAAAAGGTACCACAGTGGAGTCTCCTTTTATGATTTTTCAGACTCTCTAAATATGAAAAAACGTCGAGCTTACCATCTATGGGCTCGTTAAAATTACATCGAAGGACGTTACCATTGTGTGTCTTATTAATCACGTTTGCATACCTGCGCCTTTGGCCTAATGTCGTCTCCATGTTGTTCTCAACTGAACCATCTGAAGCATGTCTTATACACAATCCCTGTAGCACTTTGCCTCTGCGTCTTGACACCTTTGGCCCATGGAGGATTTTTTCCGAGTGTCCTTTTCCTGCATATGTCCCTTTTCCCTAAGCATCCATGTGTTCTGTGCACTTGGAACTAGTATGTCTGCGACACTCGATCCTCCTTTGTAATGTAGCATTCTTTTATTATTTTTCAAGATTTCCAAAATTATTGAAAAAGACAATAAAAAATCAAATATACCCCAAAAAGAGGAAGGGAAAAGCATTTTATTTTTATTGGCAGCACAATGAGTCACCCTTGGACAAATCACATCCTTTCGTTTGTTCGTCAATCCCTGGGATTTAATATGACCTTAGGAATATGTTCTCTCTACATAGAGTTGTGTCCTCCTCCGTTTGGTTATTCTTCCAAACATATGGAGAGTTCGTGGTGCCTCCTGCATCATGAACTTATGTCAAAATATCATGCTTCTTGAGTCTCATTTTTTGTCGTTCTATTGTCCAAGGGAATTTATTACCATGCTTGAGTCGACCCCCTCTACAGATTGTCTCTTACCCCCATGCCCGAAATCCCAATCAAGTCTTTGTTCAAAATCCATGAAGCCCTCAACCTGATCATCAAAACCCTCTAGTCTGTGACTGACAAGCCATCGAAGACCTCTGGGTAGTGAAGTCATACACTCATATTACACTCCTACCTGAGTTGTGAATATTTTGAAGCTATTGCTCGAGATCTGAAGGCCTCATCTCTATCCATCGGGCCTTATTCGCTTCTTGAAGATGGATACTATACATGTATATCTTTTTTTATTTCGATACGTAGATCCGTTGTGTATTGCTCACAGCTACACTTTATATAATTATATGACATGGATATACAGTGTATTTGATTGGTAGCCATGATTTTATTTCA
Source organism: Picea engelmannii (assembly GCA_009831015.1). Lineage (NCBI taxonomy): Eukaryota > Viridiplantae > Streptophyta > Pinopsida > Pinales > Pinaceae > Picea > Picea engelmannii. The sequence continues at coordinate 262,355 of ML782706.1, forward strand.
TTCTGAGCATGTGTATGCCCGCCTCGGTGAGACAATTGTTATTTTGAGATGGCACCTCCTGAATTATGGTTCCTAGGCTCACTTGTTTGGTATGTTGGTGAAGATTGATAATGTATTTCTGCCATCATATGCTCTTCTGACCTCGCACATTAGGGGGCATCTGTTATAACCCTAAATTGAACCATACATGCTTACTTGGCATCAGGCCATCTCATTTGACTTCTTTTCCAAGCCACTACTGAACATCTTCTTAAAAAACACTCTTTTTGAAGACATACGTGCCCTGCTCCACTACTGCACATTGGCTGACCCACTACAACCCGCGTATACCTAAAAAGAACGAAAAATGGAAAGTTGCAAACGGAACACATAGTTTTGGGTAAGTTAATTAAACCGACTGACCGCCCATAATCAGTCACTTGACCAAATACCTAGCCCTTTCTATCCTATAAAAGAAGGGGTAGGGGTCCCATTTGGAAAGAGGAAAATCATAGCAAAGAAACTATACCCAATTTAGTATTCCTCTTGCCCCAACCTTTTGCAACTATTCTGTGAAGAGAAGCATATACAAAAGCAGTTGAAGCATAGTTGAAGAGGAGCCTAGGACCAGATTTGAGGAGCAGTGGCCGATCTCACTATTGTAAGGTTACTTTTGTGAGATTAATAAAAGAAGTATTTTTCCCGTCCCGCCATATGAGATTATCAGTATTTAAATTTGATTATATTTTGATAGAATATCTAACCCATTAGTTTATAGATCATATGCATGTGGAGTTCTTTGTTTGTCTTTTATGAATGTAGGTCAGCATTGGGAGGAGATTTGCAGTCAAGGAGCGACCAAGCGTTAAAGGGATCGACATCAAACACGGAAACTAAGGTACAGTAACTTGATATCTTTAACCTTGTATTTGCATATGAATAATGGGATTTATGATTGGGATGTTGGTAAAAAGTAGGAGACATTAGGTCATTTTTGCATGCATGATAAAACCCTTAATGCTAGTCCGTAGGAGGGATTTCCCACCCACAACAGTTCCCTACATCTTGGTGTACATGATCTTATCCACTATATCCTATTGAATGAAATCATAATTGATTTATGTACTAACCAAATTCTTAGCTACCTTTGAGGTGTCCAATAGGGGTGGAAAATATGGTTGAAGCAACTCCACACTAAATATTGGGTGCAATCCAAAGAAAGGGGAAATACTCAATTCAAAACCATTCTCATCCATATCCTTCATGATGGTGTAAGGCCCATATCGGACTGGTCTGAGCTTCTCATGGGGGGCTATGAGGTGATATTACTAAAAATGAAGCCACACCTTATCACCAACCTAAAACTTGTGTGGAAATGATGTTGGTCATGTTGTTTCTTATACTTGGCATCCGATTTCTACAAGATATCATAAACTTGTTGTTGGATGTGATGGATTTGTTCAAAAACTTTGATTTCTTTAACTACCTTGGTTTTGGGATGGGATGAATCTTTCTATGAATATGCAATGGGTAGAGTTACATCAATGGGGACTAATGGCTAGAACCCTAAGAAAAGTTGGAAAAGGTTGTGGTCAATAGAGTTGTGGAGGGATTTTTCATAGCTATGTTGAACATATGGAAGGATATCATCCCATTTTAAGAACCAAATATCAAAATAGCATAAAAAAACCTCATAATAAGTACTCAATGCCTTGACAAAGAGAGAATTTCATATAATAAGCCTCTTTGAGGGGGAAACCTCCTTATACACCACATAAATTTCCAAATGATTCCAAATAAAAAGGTATCCTTGGTATATATAAGAGACTAGGAGGTACAATTACAACTAATGGACCCATGATCCAGGTGGATATTGGTGGCCACCCACCTATTCCAACTAGATCCTCTTGACAGTTTTTAGTTCAGCACGTTCTTCTGTACTGGTGGCCAACCATCTAATCCAACTGGCTTATTTTGTATGTTTTCATGTCAGTGCATCTTTCTGTATTTCCAGGGCCATTTTGGGGCCCTAAACAGTATGTTTTTGGCTTGCCACAGTCAAAATATAGACGGAGTTAGATTTTGATAGCATAATGCGTAGTTCTCAAAATTTCCTTTTCCAACGGGCTATCATGCACCTAAAACGGAGGTCATGTGAAAAAATTACGACCCCGAGAAGTTGAGGTACCAACTTACCCATAGGGTCCCACATAAATTTGGGCGTTCCATCTCCTAGGGTTATGTTTTTGGATGTCTAAGGTTTTGGAATTCATGAATAATTCTAAAAATGCCTCTAGAGCCTCATTGTAATCATTCTTCTCAGACGGATGCACGTAGAAGCCAAATCTCTTCTCAGAGATAGCTACCACCATTCGATCAAGTTGTTTTAGTTCTGCAGTTTTACAGTTTCAGCCTATTTCATTTATTCAATAGAAGATATTTTTCACTGGATATCTGTGTTGTTCTCCATATCTCTGTGTTTATTGTATTCAGTTTGTTAATCAATTCATTCCTCTCCTAAATCCGGATCATTGGTATCAGAGTGGTATGCTCTTCATTTATTTTTCTTCGTGCATGTCCCCAACAAGATTTGGGTACAAGAAGTTGGGACTCGAACCAATTGAGCCTTTGCAATTTCGGTCACACCAAGCCCGAAAATAACCCATGGGGGATGAAAAGAAAGATGATGGAGTAGGAGATTGTTTTGAAATGTTGCTTGAGGAAGCCCTTGCATGACAAAGGAATGAAATGATGGACAAATTTGCACAGATCCTTCGGCAGTTTCACATAGAAGAAGCATCTTCATCAAGCGACCATGCAACCCCCTTCAAGATATAGGTAAATTTTGATATTCCATTATTTGAAGGACTGATATATGTGGATATTGTAGATAAATGGTTGAACCTGCTCGAAAGGTATTTTTCGGTCCACAATTTTTCCGATATGGAAAAGATTACTTTTGCACTCCTCAAGGTCGTCCCCCATGTTAAGGATTGGTGGGATACTTACTTTGAGGAAAGGGCCATAGAGGAAATTGCAATATTTTTGGTCGCCTCTACATGGGATTCCTTCTAGGATACCATTAAATAACAGTACTACCTTGTTGGAAGCTATGAGAACCAGTGCACCAAATGAACCACCTTGCATCAGGAAAAGGACCAGACATTACCAGATTTCACCAATATTTTCCATACCCTATGCACCAAATTGGGTATCAAAGACTCTGAGCAACATCTGGTGCTCAAATACCATGAATGTTTTCATAGATACATTCAAATAGAAATGGAGTTTCTGGACATCGCCTCATTGGGTATATCTTATAGATATGATGTCAAGATCAAGTAGAAATTTAAGTAGAAGAGGCGAGAGTTTGGATCTGCAAGTTCCTCACAGTCGAAGTAGGTAAAAGGAAGCCCCAACCCACATAACAAGGGACAGATAAAATATGGCCACTCTTAGGATAACCATTCCAAGCCGCAACACAAGAATGGTAATGAGAAGACAAAGAAGGAAACGGGAAAATGGTGTGAATACCATAAAATCCCTTGGCACAACACCGAAGAATGTTGCTCCAAGCAGTTAGAGGTTCATTCTAACTTCGAATCAAATCCAAAAGGAGGGAATCAGATTACAGATGTGTAACCCAGTGCCACTATCACTACCACCGAAGTTTGGCCAAGCAAACCAAAAGAACCATAGGAAGGGGAACGCCTCTTTCACTCACAGATGTGGGTAAAGGGGGCTCCACTTCATTTCATTGTCGATAGATGTAGTCAAAAGAACCTGATCTTAGCAGAGGTCATCAAGCAGCTGGACCTGTTGATGGCACCTCACCTGCATCCCTACACCATCGACTGGATTTGCCAAGGAAGAGATATTTGTGTCATCCAATAATGTCATCTACCCTACGGCATCAAGCCTTTCAAATACAAGGTATTGTGTGATATTCTCCCCTTGAATTTTGTGATGTTCTTTTAGGACAACCATATTTGTGGAAGCGTCTTGTTGTGTATGATTCTAGACCCAACATTGTTATTATTACTTTGGGTAGACAATTGTACAGAATACCAGAGGTAGCATCTCTTACCATTATTTCTTTAATCTTTGTTAAGCAATGCAGTAAGGTCATTTCACAAACTGGGAAGTTCATATTCTTTGTGATCTGTTCTCACAGTAAGTAGAAGGTCATTGCCACATCTGTGGCCTCTACACAAAGCCTCTCTTTGCAGCAGAATAAAGTGGACAGGATCGTGGAAGAGTACAGAGACATATTCTCCTCACCCACGAAGGTACTGACGCATTTCCAAGTCAAGAATCCAATTGATCTAACCCACAGTGCACCTCTTCCAAATGGACCAGTATATCGTCACTCGTTGATGGAAAATGATGAAATCAAGTGTCAAATCCAATAGCTTCTTCAAAATGGGCACATCAGACCCATCTCCTCTCCTTATGGAAAACCAATTGTACTGGTGCAGAAAAAGGACAGGACCTGGCGACTCTGCATTGATTACAGAGCATTAAAAAAAATCAGAGTTAGGAACCGGTACCCAATTCCTAGAATTGATGAACTTCTTGAACAACTCAAGGGGGGGGATTTCTTCAACACAATTGACCTAAAGTCTAGATACCACCAGGTTCCCATCGAACCAACTGATGTATGGAAGACAACTTTCAAATATAAAGAAGGTCTCTTTGAATGGTTGGTCATGCCCTTTGGCTTAAAAAATGCACCAACCACTTTCATGAGGTTGATGGATGATGTTTTGAGACCCTTAACCAAATATTTTGTTGTGGTATATTTGGATAACATCCTCATCTTTAACAGAACTTGGGAGGATCACATGCAGCATATTCAACAGGTTTTGAGCACTCTGTGGCAGCACAAGCTATATGCTAACTTGGAAAAATGCTCCTTTGGCATGAACAGGGTCCAAAACTTGGGATAAATTGTTGTTGAGCATGGAGTACACGTTGATCCAGCTGAGATCCAAGTCATCCATGATTGACCAACCCCGACCACACTAACCAAGCTTTGGAGCTTCTTACGACTGGCCAATTTCTACCGACGGTTCATGTTGGGATTATCCCATATTAAATGGGCCCCGATCCAAGTGACCAATGGTGGTGGAAGGGAAAAATTTGTGTGGGGGAAGGAATAACAACGATCATTTGATGATCTGAATCATTTGATGTTGTAGGTGTAGTTCTCTCTTAACATGGTCATATGGTGGCATACCATAGTGAGACACTCTCAGATACTATCCGAAAATACCCCACCTATGACAAGGAAATGTATTCCATTGTACAAGCATGTAGTCAATGGAAAAATTACATTATGGGAAAGGAGATGATCATCCACATTGATCACGAGCCTCTGTAATTCATACAGACACAGGGGAAGTTGCAGAATGATCGCCATTAGAAGTGATCCACCTAACTACAGCAGTTCCATCTCAACATCAAGTATAAGACAGGGAGAAAAAATCATTTCGTTGATTTCCTCAATCAACCTCCCGTGGTTACACTCACCACTGTGCTCCATTCTTGTGGCTGAAACTTTATCAGCAAGATTCGGACTTCGCCACCACCTATCAGCTCTTGACTACAGGCGCGCATGTCACTGATTTTCACATTCAAGATGGATTGTTATGCCATCTGGGCCATCTTTGTGTTCTTGCAAGCGAGCTTGAAAAGTAGATTTGGGAAGCCCACTGCAGTCAAATGGCAGAACATTTTAGCGTGGAGAAAATTGTGGTTGTTCTACAGAAACATTTTTATTAGCCAAAAATTCGATAGGACGTCAGCAAGTATATCAGATATTGTACTTCATATGCCATTTCCAATCCAGAAATCAAGAAGAAAGGCCTATATACCCCTCTTCCTACTCTTGATAATCCTTGGAAATCCATCTCAAAGGATTACATGTCTGGCCTTCCATCCACCAAGAAAGGAAATGACTGTATATTTTTTGTGGTTGATCAATTTTCTAAGATGGCCATCCTCACAGCCTGCAAGAAGAACATCACAACGGCTGATACTACCAATATCTTCTTTGAATGAGTGTGGTTTTTTTTTGGGATACCAAATACCATCATCTTTGATCAGGACAGCAGGTTCCTCGGCACATTTTGGTCGCGTCTTTGGTCATAGTTGGACACCAAGCTCACTAAATCCACTGCTTTCCACCCCCAAACCAATGGCCAAATAGAGGTCGTCAATCGGATGATCATGCACATCATGTGCATGTACAACTCTAAGCATCTGCATACATGGGATGAGAGTCTCCCCTATGTTCAGTATAGTTACAACAGGGTTCTCCATAGCTCCATTGGCCATAGCCCATTTCAGGTGGGGCTGGGATTCCAACACTTGGGTCCCATTGATGTTTCACTACCTCTTTCAACCACACAAGAATATTCCCATGCTCAGTCTGAGACCGAAAAATCCACCAGATTCATTGAGAGGATTCAGCACATCTACCAACAAGTCCATGAGATTTTGCAGAAATCCAATGCTAAGTACAAGCAGTGCCATGATCAACACAGCATACCGCACTAGTTTCAGGTGGGAGACAAGGTCTAGAGCACCTTACAAGGCCCCATTAGAAGCTCCTCCCACTTCGTTATGGGCCTTACACTATCACCAAGGTTGTGGGTAGAAATTCTTTTAAGCTCAACACTCCACCCTTCCTTGTCTTGCACCTCGTGTTCAATGTGGACCTCCTTTGTCCATATTTTCCACCATTATTGGACACCTCAGAGATCGCAGAACAACTGAAATCCACTAATCACATAATGGACACACAGGACAAGGTCACTCTCCAGCAGAGGATCCAACTTTATCGGGTTGTCAAGGTAGGGCATCTCCTACACCAAGGAAACCGGCTCACCCAGGGCCAAATTTAGCAAAAGTTTCCTCACCTAATGGGGGGCCTCAATGCAATGGATACCAGGTGGATATTTTTGGCCACCCACCTATTCCAACTGGATCCTCTTGACAATTTTTAGTTCAGCACGTTCTTTTGTACTTCTTTGTAATTGTGGGTTCTACACTTATGGGGCCAACTGAATCCCTACACATATTCCAGGTGGATACTAGTGGCCTCCCACCTAATCCAACTAGCTTGTTTTGTATGTTTTCATTTTAGCACATCTTTTTGTACTTCCAGGGACGTTTTGGGGCCCTAAACAGTGTTTTTTTGTCTCACCATAGTCAAACTGTATACTAAGTTACAATTTGATGTTGTAATGTGTATTTCTCGAAAATACCTTTCCAACCGGCTATCACGCGCCTAAAACAAAGGCCATATGCAAAAGTTACGACCCCGAGAAGTTGAGGTGCCAACTTACCCATAGGGGCCCACATAACTTTTGGTGTTTCATCTCCTAGGGTTAGGTTTTTGGATTTCTAGAGTATTTTCAGTCATGAGTAATGTTAAAAATGCCTCTAGAGCCTCATTTTAATCATTCTTCTCATATGGATGCACGTAGCAGCCACATCTCTTCTCAAGGATAGCTACCACCATTCGAGCAAGTTGTTTCAGTTCTGCAATTTTGCAGTTTCATCCTATTTCATTTATTCAATAGAAGATATTTTTCACTCGWTATTTGTGTTGTTCTCCATATATCTATGTTTATTGTATCCAGTCTATTAATCATTCTGTTCCACTCCTAAATTTGGATCAACCCAAGCCGAAATAAATAAAATAACATTTACTAATGTAATATGCCCCAATTAAGGGGTAATGTGCCACTATTTAGGGCTTAACATGTCCCTCCCCTTTAGACAAGTGTTGTATGAAACGCTTGAGTAATTTTGGATGCTTATGTATAAAAGACTCATATTCCTAAGTGGAATCTTCAACAGGTAGTTTCCTCCACTTAATGAGATACTTTGAAAAGGATATATTCCTCAATTGGTGAATTCGTGTGTCAATGATAGCTTAAGGCTCTAATATGATTTTTCCTTCCTCGTCAAGTTCTGGAAATTAGTTTGAATTGGGATATTGTCACCTATAACCTTATTTAAGCATGAAACATGGAAAATTTGGTGTACTCACGAAGATGCAGAAAACTCCAATTTGTATGCCATAATACCAATCTTTTGCAACACCTTATAAGGGCCATAGTACTTTGGTGATAATTTATTATCCTTCTTAGCTTGCTTGAGGGACATCTGTTTGTACAGTTGTAATATTAAAAATACCCAATCCCCTACTTCAAAAATTCTTTCACTACGATGTTGATATGCTTGTTGTTTCATGCAATTTTGTGCCATGGCCAGGTTGTCCTTTAAGAGTTGGAGAACTTGTTGTTGATGCTCGATGTTATCTTCCACTACTTGAACCTTATATTTTTCTTTTAGAGAAGAAGTGATGGAAGGTGGGTGATATTCATAGAGTGCCATAAATGGTTTCATTTTTGTTGCAGTATGAAAGGAAGTGTTATAACACCATTCTGCTAAGGGTAACCATTTGAACCATTGTGTTTGTTTATCAGAGACAAAGCAACGAAGGTAGCCTTCCATACATTTGTTCACTATCTCATTTTTTCCATTAGATTGAAGATGATAAGATGAGCTATGAGTTAATTTAGTACCCAAACAATAAAATAATTATGTCCAAAAAAGTTCAGTGAAGATGGGATATTTGTCACTTACAATAATCTTCGGGCTTCCATGTAGCTTTTGAATTGTCTCCATGAATGTGGCGACAACTGTATTGGCTTTGAAAGGCTGAGAGAGTGCACAAAAGTGTGCGTACTTGGTTAGTCTATCAAAAATCACCATGATGACACTCTTTCCTTTAGAATTCGGTAACCCTATGATGAAATCCATGGAAACCTCCTCCCAACACTGACTTGGGATGGCTAAAGGTTGTAAAAGACCTTGGGTCTTAATTATTTCCACCTTATTTTTTTGGAAAACCAAACATTCTGCCACAAACCTTTGAACATCAGGTTTAAGGTCATCCCAAAAAAATTCCTTATTGACCCTATGGTAGGTTTTCAAAAATCTTGAGTGCCCTCCTACCGGAGAGGTGTGCAATTCCAAGAGTACCTTTTGTTTGAGTTGGGACTTATTACATAAATATAAGCAATCTTTGTACCATAGTGAATCATTTTTCCATGTAAATGTATCTAATGCACTGGAATCCTACTGCAACCTTTGAATGAGAGTCCACACTTTTTCTTCATTATTCCATTCATCCATCACTTCTATTATCCAATTGTTGGAGAAATTTCTATTTTTGGCACACTAGTTTAGTGGGAGTTAAATAATTGGTTCTATTTTAGACTTTCTATTTTATATCATCATTATTATGATATTATGCATGCACGCATTATGATATTATGCATATTTTTTCCTATATATGAGTGTATTCCACTCATTCATTATATCATATTGATCATCATCTATGTATCAATCATCGGCTCATTGGAGTAGTGTGAATATATTTTCTCATTCTTCCATATTGAAACTCTCTTCCTTTCTTGATAAGATTTTTTTTTACTTTCTTTATCTAGATCTCATGTGCAGGTTTCTATGAAACATTGACATGGTATCATAGCTACGCTGCTTGGAGAAAGCCAGGGAAGCCAAAGAATAAGGAAAATTGGAGTTTCAGCGAGAAAAATCTGTGGTCGTACCTTTCGATGGTAATTTCTTCCAAAATATTAACTTTTTTAGGAAACGTCTTGCAAAATAATTAAATCAACCCATTCTGCAAGTGGGTTTTCAACCATTTGGAGAAATTTTTCACCGTTTTCTCAGAAAGGAATCTGGAAGATCACCTTCTGAAATTGATACGAATCTGTGGTCGTACCTTTCTGCAGTGATTTCTCCCAAAATGTTAACTTTTTTAGGAAACGGATCACTATGGAAGTAAATCAGGTGATAACCATTATGCAAGTGGGTTTTCAACCATTTGGCAAGATTCCTCATTGTTTTCTCAGAAAGTAAGTCAAAAGATCGTCTCCTGGAACTGATACGAATTTTCACTTAAAGTGCCCTTTCTACAGTGATTTCTTAGTTTTTCACTTGCAAATTGAGAGTAAATTTTTAGGGGTTCTCAGAAACAGTGGGAGAGATGGATAGGACACCTATTATACAGTTAAACTTGGTAGTAATCCTCACACCATACAATTATTTTGATTGGAAGCCTAAGGCAGAATTCCAACTCAGAAGGAAAGGACTATACAACTTGACGATGGGGATAGAAACAGAACCTACATCAGCAATTGAGAAGATGATATGGGAGAACCTAAAGGATGAAGCCACATGACTTCTTCTTGAATTGATTTCAACTGATCTATGGTTTCATGTTGTCTCATGCAAGACTCCAAACAAGATCTGGACTACCTTGGAAAGTTTGTTTGGAAAGCGGGATCAGATGAGAGGTCATATGCTTGAGGTAGAGTTGAATACTTTGGATCCTAAAAGTTTTGATAATATACAGGATTTATTTACTAAGTTTAAATATTTGATATTGAGCTTAGAATGTTGTGGTATTGATAAGTCTAAACAAGTGGACCAACTTATTATAACAATCTTGGCCAAGATAGGACCAAAATATGTTGTCTATGTTTCCACTTTCCATTCAGGCAGGTATCTCATTGGAACAAATTGGAAGATGCCTACCATGGATCAATTTTTTGATTCTCTCACACATTAGGAAAAAATAACTCATATGTGCCTAATCAAGGATCCTAAAGCACATGCACTCACCATGCATGATGGAAAAGGATCATCCAAACAAAACAGAAAGGAGAAATCAAACGAGAAGGAGGGATATTCCAAACCCTTCAATGATTCTTCAGGTTCCAAAGACTCTTCAGATTCCAAGAATAAGAAGAAGGGAAAGAAGTGCACTTACTGCAATAAACCAAATCATGAATATTACACATGCATGAAGAAACAGATCAATCTTATGGAATGGGCACTTTAGCAGAAAAACCTTGGAAACTACATTCCAGAGGGAGTCAAGAAGCAGAAGGAAGAAGATCATGCTCCTGAAAAAGGTAGTCATCATTCTTTTGTTGCAATTAATTCCTCATTTGATTCATGTATTATAGATTCTATCGCATCACATCATATGGCAGCAAAAAGGGGATTTTTTACTTCTTTGATTTCATGCTCGATACCCCCTATACTCATGGGAGATGATACTCCAGTAGCAGTAGTAGGAGAGGGGAGAGTGGAACTCCATAATGGTAGTTTTGATATTTTTTACATGTTCCAAAGCTTTCTATGAATCTTCTCTCAGTTTATCATATCACTCAGAAAGGTAAAAAGGTTGAATTTACATCAGATTCAATTTTTGTACTTATCATGCATGACAATTCCATCATTGCAATTGGAGAGGTGGATCACTGGTAAAGGTAGTATAAATCCACTAAGTTTTTTTACGATGACTCATATTTTCTACTTACACAAAAGGAGAGTACTTTGCATGCACCTCCATTACAACATGTAGATACTCTTGTGCTTCCATCAGCTTCAGACATCAGAGATGATTCCATACACTCAAATTTTGTACATGGAAATAAGTAGGTAGTACATCCAGATAAGAATCCAGTGTCGAAGCTTTAGAAGATTCCCAAGAGGGCACAGTTCAAACTTCAAGCATCAAGTGTTCTTGCAGGAAATCCATTAGATTCTAGGAGGACTCAATCTCACCATGAGGAGCCTTCTCATGTACCTTCAGCTTATGAACCTGTGATGCACATGCATTGTTATATGGTTCAATATTCTAATCCGCAGCTCTATAGTGAGGCTATGGGAAATACATTATGGCATGTGGCCATGCAGAAGGAGTATGACTTACTCCTAGAGAATCAAACTTGTGATCTAGTTCCACTTCCACCAAAACGGAATATTTTCAGGTGCAGATGGGTCCATGGGATCAAGAGGTACAATTCTAGACAGGTTTCCAAAGGACTTCATCGGATCCATAAATATTTATACATCTTCACGAAGACTTTCAGTGAGAAGAAGTTTCAAACTTTGCAGGATCATCTTGTAGTGAAGAACATAGTTTCCTAGCAGCTGCCTTTTTCTTCTTTTGATGCATTGTCTTTTAACGAGGGGTTTTGTTGCCACATGGTTTTCCCTCTTTCCTCATTTTTATTCAATGTTCATTAGTTTCATCATACATGAGTACCTAATATGGCCTAGTAGTCGGGACTCATTTTTTAATCCATAGTGATGTTCAGGGGGTGTTGGAGAAATTTCTACTTTTGGCACACTAATTCAGCGGGAGTTAACTGACTAGTTCTATTTTATACTTTTTGTTTTAGATCATCACTATTATGCATGCATGCATTATGATATTATACATGTTCTTTATTATATATGAGTGTATTCCACTCATTCATTGTATCATATTGATCATCATCTATGTATCAATCATCAGCTCATTGGAGTAGTGTGAATATATTTTCTAATTCTTCCATATTGAATATCTCTTCCTTTCTTGATAAGCTTTGTTTGTACTTGCTTTAGCTAGATCTCATGGGCAGGTTTCGATGAATCATTTACACCAATCGAGTTGGATGGTCGAGATAGCATAGAGAAAGGCCTCAACATCTTCATTATTTATTGAGAGTGCATCTACCACAACATTTTTCTCCCCTTTTTTGTAGATGATTTCAAAATCATAACCCAACATCTTGGTCACCCATTTTTGTTGTTCTTCTGAAGATAGTCTTTGTTACAAGAAGTATTTAAGACTATCGTGATATTTTTTTACCTTGAAGTGCCTACCTATTAGCTAAGGGTGCCATGTCTTCAATGCATGTAATACTTCCATCATTTCCTTCTCATAAATGGGTTTGTGTAAGTCCTTTCCCTTGAGTGGACGACTTTCAAAAGCAAGGGGCATTCCTTATTGCATTAGAAAAACACAAATTCCATTTCCCGAGGCATCGTATTCCACAATAAACTTTTTTGTGAAGTTTGGTGTGGTCAAGACAGGAGCTTTGCACATCGCCTCTTTAAGTTGTTCAAAATCTTGAGTTGCCTCTGGATTCCATGAAATTGAATCCTTCTTAGTTAATGTCATTAAAGGTGTTGTTATTCTTCCATAGTTCCAAACAAACTTGCGGTAGTAACCTGTCAAACCCAAAAATCCTCTAAGATTCTTCAATTTTTCGGTAATCATTGAGTCCATCATGGCATTAATATTGTTAGGGTCTACCTTGACACCTTCATGAGATATAGTATGACTCAAATACTCTACCTTCTTCACCCCAAAGAAACATTTGGATGGTCTGGCATATAGTTGTTGCTCCTTTAGTAGTTGTAGCACATTGTCAACATGTTGAACAGGATCCTCCCAAGGCTTACTATAGATCAGTATATCATCAAAAAATACTAACACAAATTTTCGAAGGAAGGGATTGAAAATGTAATTCATCAACCCTTGGAATGTGGAAGGTGCATTCATAAGGCCAAAAGGCATGACCAAAAATTCATAATGTCCTTCATGAGTTTGGAATGTTGTTTTTGGGATATTTGCTTCCTTCATTCTAATCTGACGATACCCTGAACGGATATCCAAATTTGTGAAATAGATTGCTCCATTTAGTTCATCTAACAATTCATCAGTGACGGGAATGGAAAACTTATCTTTAATAGTGATCTTTTTTAGATCTCTATAATCTGGACACATATGCCATGAGACCTCTTTCTTGAGTACCATTACCATTGGTGCAGAGTAAGAACTTTGGTTAGGTATAATAATGCCAACCTCTAACATTTCTTCAACCATACGCTCAATTTCACTCTTCTGGKAACAAGGGTATCTGTAAGGCATGATGTTAGGAGGAACACTCCCAGGAATTAGTTGAATAGCAATATCATGATTTCAAGTGGGTGGAATACCTCTGGGGATATCTTTTTAAATACTTTGGAATTATTATCAATGATCCCTYGGAGATCTAGGGGAATAGATGGCTTATATGTTTGAAMATATAGTGAGAATAGTTGTACAAATACACCATGATGCCTGTTTTTCAATAATGTTTTCATGCCATTAGAGCTTATCACCTTACTRGGTTTCCCTGTGATACCCCTTAACTCAATTTCCTTTCCTTCCAATGAAAATTTCATGAAAAGTTCTTGAAACTTAAAATCCATTGTTCCCAATGATTGTAACCATTGGACTTCTAATACGACATCAGCACCACCCATGGGTATATAAATAATTGGATTATTCATTACATATTCCCCCATAGTAAGATTGATCTTATGGAATTTTCCTGAGCAATTGATAGTTCATCCATTTACAATCATTACTTGAAACTCTAGCGCTGGATATATAAAGCAATTGAGAGCTTTGGCTAATTTATAGTGAATGAAACTATGAGTACTACCAGAATGAATTAGGACTACTACCTTTTTATTGTTGATATATCCTTCGATCTTGAGGGTTTGAGCAGTGTTAATTCCAACAAATGTATTACATGATATCGTGGGAATCAACTCTTCAGAAGAAATATCTTCTACGTTTTCATCTTGATATGGTTATTGTTCTTATTCTTGTTCTTATTCCTCTTACCAATATATGTTAAATCATTTCTTCTCACCACACTTATGTCTCTTATTGTACTTGTTGTCACAATTAAAGTATAAACCTTTTTCTTTTATTTCCTCCCATGGTTTAGGTGTCAACCTTGTAGGTTGAGGTGTTTTAGAAGAAGGATCATTATTCTCTCGATAGATGTTAGGAGTGGTCCTTCTAGTAGCCATAGCCATATTTTTACTTTCAACATTTCTTGCCACCCTGAACGCATTCTCCAATGATTTGGGTTCCCAAAGGTAAACCTCATGTTAAATGTTATCCTTTAAATTTCCTATGAATACATCAATCAGGTGCTCATCTGGAATATCCTTTACCTTTATATTCAATCTCGGAAGTTCTCAATGTGCTCCGCAACTTAACCCTTTTTCTTGAGATTTATCAATTGGCTAAAGAAGGTACTTCTCCTTGTATCCTCATAGTGTAATCTCAACAGACACATTGATTATTATCATTAATTTTTATTCAACAGGCATATTTACTCTCTCCTATTTAATACATACCTTGGCAATATTTTTCCTACATTTGATCTTTTTGATTGTCCCTAATGATGGGTGGAATGTCCACTCGAAACGTTGGATGTTTCAAAACTAGGTACACATTTCTTATCTAGAAACACTCTCAACATTATATCTAACTATGAAAACTTACATTTTCATATCTCTCTTCTTCTTCAACATAATTACTTATTGATTAATCTCAAATTGTTGTAGTGGATCTTAACACATCTTCACCATTTATGATCTCTTCTTCTAATAGTCATTGGTGACTTATGGTCCTACTCATTCAAGCAACCCCTCTTTTATTCCAAAGGTATCTTCCAGCCTTCCTTCTATTGAAGAGGATATATAGTGTAGTGATGATCCTACTTCGAATGAGAAGTTCAATTATGATCCCCCTTACAATGAGAAATCCAGTGATGAACTCTCTTTATATGTGCAACCTAGTGATGGGCCCTCTCGAGATACATAGCATAGTGATATCCACTTCATTGATGACATACTCTTCTTGGATTTTTTTATGTTGGATGATTATGATGATAATGATGACAAGGATCATAATACGTCATTGTTTCCATGTTTTCCAAGGTGTTCTATTGCCACTTGTTACCCCCCAGGGGTGACAACTTTTAGAGGCACCTTCACACAGGTGTCATGTTGTTGCTCGCATGAGATTTCATGCTCATATTTTCCAGATCGAAAAGAATTTCTCTTGATATCCATTAGATGTATAATTGTGCTATCTCACCTGTGGTATAGTCATCGTCCTACCTCACTCAGATTATAGATCAATTGTAGATAGTACAGTATGGTTACAGTATACTTCATTTTGATATTCAATGTATCGATGTTCATTTGGATGCAATGATATAACTTCCTAATTATTTGTGAAAGAGGAAAACATTAACAAAATATAATAGCACTTCATAACATTGCATGTTTCTATTATTTTCCTCGTTATACCTTGGGGAACATGTTTTCTTTTAGAATTGTTTCATTTCTCAGGATAATTTGTAGTACTACTAGGTAATCTCATTGATAAATTTCTCCACATCCTAACCATGATAGACATTTTCCACCTTCCCTATATCATTCATTCCATTCATATAAAAAATATTCTATCATGGTCATGTATGATTTCTCAAAGGTCCAAATGATAAAAAGCATGAAGTGATAAAGCCAAAAATTCTATAGGTGAAGAGCTAAAATAAAAATCTTGAACAATGCCACCTCAATATGAGCCCAATTCCCCTAGTCCCTAGCTTGTCTAGGCCAATGTTCATTTGGATGCAATGATATAACTTCCTAATTAGTCATGAAAGAGGTAAACACTAAACAAAATATGATAACACTTCATAAATTGCATGGTTCTATTCTTTTCCTAATTATACCTTGGGGAACATGTTTTCTTTTAGAAGTGTTTCATTTCTTAGGATAATTTGTACTACTGAGTAATAGCCTTGATAGTGTTGTCTGCATCCTAACCATGCTAGACATTTTCCAACTTTCCTATATCATTCATTCAATTCCTATAAAAAATATTCTATCCCAGTCATGTATGATTTCTCAAAGGTCAAAACAAAAGGTCCAAATGATAAAAATCCTAAAGTAATAAAGCCAAAATGCTAGAGGTGAAGAGCTAAAATCAAATTATAGAAAAAAAAACTTGAACAATGCCACCATGATATGAGGCCAATGCCCCTAGTCCCTAGCTTGTCTATGAATATCTAAATAAAAAATAGACTTGTTCGATAAATGAAACATTTAAATAAAAAGGCATAAAGGGATAGTAATAAACTGTGTTGAATACAAGTAACTAAATGCTAAGCTCCCTCTTTAAGGTTGTTGCATAAAAATCCTAGCTCACAAAGATAGATAAACAAATGAAAAAGAACTATGGATGTATAATACTTTGAGGGTCGCCATATGAAGTTATTTCCCTTCTCTTTCATCATTATTATTCACCTTTTACCTATATTTCACCTGGGTACTTTGGAAATGTAGTTTGTCCTAGGAATTGGTGCATGTATAAGGGTCAATATTGTTCCCCTTCATAAGACTTAGGAAAATATTAAAACTAAACCCTATTTGTTATGTTGTGTCAAGAGGTGTCACCAGGTGTTATCATCTAATGACTTACTAAGAGGCCAAACCCATCACTTCAAGTGGGTGTCTTACAATGGGATGTGTGTACCATTCCTAATATTTGTGACACAACATGGGAATTCATGATGTTGCATTGGGATACATGTACTAGTTTATGATCGTATATATAGACATTGGAAATTGTTCCATTTCCCTTGGGATCAATGACTTGCATTGGCATACATGTCACCGAATTGGGATCATGACAATGCATTGAGCCAAGACATGGATTCCATGTCATCACACATGCCACATGGACCACTCATAATTCATTCTCCTTGCTCAGTTGGTTGTTGCATTCACACTCATGCATTATTATCTCTCTTTGGAAAGCACATGGGAGTTATTAATGCATTGGAGGAGTTAGTTACAGATTATGGAAGAGGTTACATGTTGTTATTTGGACCATGGGATGATGTGGCATGATTTACCATCGATTACTTGAGGAGTACATGCCTATAGGAGGCCACACATGTCATTTATCTTGACTTCTTGACTTGGATGACTTATATGTGTGAGAGGTGAAATCATCTTCTTGAGATTTTTATTTCACACTTGGACCATTCCTTGGTTTGAGGGAGTTTGTTGGAGGATCTTTGGAGGTCCTTGGATCAGTTGACTCATCTTTCCACTTCATTCTTGGACATTGTTGTT
Source organism: Picea engelmannii (assembly GCA_009831015.1). Classification (NCBI taxonomy): domain Eukaryota; kingdom Viridiplantae; phylum Streptophyta; class Pinopsida; order Pinales; family Pinaceae; genus Picea; species Picea engelmannii. Next base: position 280,214 of record ML782706.1, read on the forward strand.
GGACTACACAAATTTAAATAATCATGAAGTGCATTATTCATCAATATGATACATGTATAAGTATAGTGATGTGACCCTTGGATTCATCTTCCAAGAGGTTTCTTGGACTCCTAATGACCGTTACAAACACTTGACCTTTCACAGTCCATCAAGTGAGGAATACCATAGCCCTAAGAGGATTAGGTTTCCAACATTCCCCCCCTTAATCCAAAGGGGTGTATGTGAGTCCAAGAAGAAATATTAAGTCTGGAAGAGGGAAGCTGAAATATGGAAGTGTACAATTGTTGATGGTTGAATGTGCTCTATGAATCTGGTAGTTTTGGGATGACCAAAAACCAAATGGATAGAATAATTTGGTGTATTTTACTAAATGGTGGTGGTGGTTTAAGGAATACCACAAACCAATTTGGCGGTTTACAGATGACCACAAAATTTGGAACTTGGCTCTAGGCTTAATGGTTCCCAGAACATTTCCTAAGTTAGCTAGAAATTGGAAGTTGGTGTCTTCTGCTAATTGGAAGTGCTCTCAAATGTTGGTTAAAATATGACAATAAAATGTTTTGTAATAGAAGTTGAAATTCTTCTACCAAGTGGAGGTTTAAGGAAAACGAAAAATTGTTGTCTAGTAGAAGTTATAATTATTCTACTAAGTGGTGATTTACGAAAAAATGCAAACCAATCATGCTTTCTTATCACGCTCTCTTGTTACTGCTCAATTGTTCAGACTTTGAAACTTTAATCCTAACTATCAATCATTAATGTTGTTCCCCCCTTGTCAGGTACAATATGAGAAGATGCAAATCTCTCCACTGCAATATGTGTCAATACTTGATAGTGTATTTATTGGCATGACAAATATATCTTCTTGACTATTGATGGCCATAACCAAGAACTCATCCACCCATAGTGGTTCTTTGCTCTTGCAGTTGTCTTGCATTTGGAACACATATGTGAAGGATGATTGTTCTTTCCATAATTCTCACAAGGATGAAGATCGAAGCACTAATATTCAACGTGTCCAACTCGCTAACAATGTTGGCATATCAGAATCTACTATTGAACTGGAGTAGGTGAATGTGAACTTTCTTGTAGCAATCTAGCACTCTAGAACTGGATCGTTTTGGTATAATCTGGATTATGAAAGTGTTGTGCCTGCACAATAGCCTCACAATTTTCTTTTCTTATCCTCTATCCAAGACAAGAAATTGGGCCCCCCTTTAATTCTTCCAACCGAAACCCTCGCACTCTCTCCCTCGTGCAAATAGATATGCCTAAGTTCTCCTCATCGTACCTCGCTTTACCACTTTCCGTTCCTCCTCGTATCACTTATACCTGACGATCCACACTTCAATGAGTCCCCTCTTCATGTTTTTATGCATAGCATATTGACGCACACATCCTTCTTCCACCTTTGCATTGACACGCCATTGATTTTCTTGAAAGTACATGATCCACCTCCTTTTGAACTTGGCTGACGCATTATCGCACTTCTGCCAAACTTCACTAACACACATCTTCATCGTCGACAATGATTGCATGATTAATTCCATCTCATTGGCATTGGTCACATGAATATATTCACTGCGTGCACACCTTTCGCCAATTGACCCCCTTCAATTTGCATCCTTGCATCACATTTTGGTTGCATCCTTCTCTTTCGCTTCATTTCACTACATATCAACAAAGTTCACATCTTCTTCCCAACACGCTACCCGTTGAAACTTTTCCCTCTCTTGTCGCAAATGCGTCAGCAGAAGGATTTCGACCCCTCATTTTCGTTGAGAACATCGAAGACTATTTTCTCCCTCTCTCCAATGTTGAACAGGTCAGTGTAGCCCACTTTCACCTTGAGAATTATCCCCTCCCCCTCCCAACTCGGATCCCTTCTTATTGTGTTCATCATTCAATATAATTACATTTCCAATGACTGAAATCTCCACGCCTATCTAGACAGTTGGTCAATAATTTCCTATCTCACATGATTCGCCTCAGATCACAGTCATAATCAATTTTTAGTGTTCCCAGTGGTTTTCTTCACGCACATGGTACTAGCTTGTTTTTTATGCTTTTCTTGATGTTACAACTAAATATTCTTTGTGGAATCCTCGCCTAGCTTCATATGGGCTAATCACAACACCTACTGATCTTGTTTTGGTTCTTAAATGCACTTTGGGATAAATTTTGTCCTTTTAGCTCCTAGACAGTGTTAAGCGTATTGGATGTCAGTTGGTAGTTTTGGAGGATTTATAACTTTGTTCTATTAACGCATAACCTCAGTCTCAATGGGTGGAACAGGATCATGTACGTCACAAATGACCCAACAATTGAAGAAATTAAATTTGGGTGAAGCAACAAAGAACGCGGGACCCAAACTTTGATTAAAAATTGTCTTTTGGGACAACTTTTCGGCGTCTATCAAAGTGAATTTTTTATCCCTGAAATAGGCCAATTGTATTATTTTCTCCATTACGATTCAAAATCAACTGACAAAATCAAAATATGAGGTCTGAAAGTGCCAAAATGGTCGTCTAGGATTTCCTGCCAAGTAAGCCTCGATAGTCATGGTCATCATTAGACATGGATCCACTCAAATGATGGAACAACATGTTCAATTATCTTGATATAAACGTCTCTCTCTTTTCTCCATGTTACAAAAAATGACACCTCAATAGGGCATCGTATGAGTAAGTTCTGGGCTTTCGAACTCAAGCTCTCATTGTCTCTTACCAGTTTGACACTTAGAATTTTTTCCAATTTTTCTTTCCCCGGAAGGAGAAGTTCCCTTTGAATCCCCTGAACCGATTGGGAATATTTCCCTTCAATTCCTCCAATACATATCGAAGGAGTTAGAAAAAAACTCCTCTGATACATATCGGAGGAGTTAGTTCAAAACACTTTGATACAATTCGGAAGAGTTAGTATTAACTCCTCTGATGTAAAATGGGAGGAGTTAATGCTAACTCCTCCAAACATGTCGGAGGAGTTATTACTAACTACTTCGAAAATAAATAAAAAATTGTCTCTCGCAAATCGACCATAACTTTCAACTCGGGTGTCCATTTTGCGCATTATTTATACTGTTGGAAAGGCCTTTCTGATCTCTGCAAATTTCTAGTTATATGTTTCGAGAATATCCTAATTCATGGTATACTTATTACAGGTTGGATTATTTAGTACCAACTCCTCCGAACAAATCGGAGGAGTTAGTATTAACACCTCCAAAACATAAAAAAAAAAAAAAAAAAAAAAANCAAAAAAAAAAAAAAAAAAAAAAAAAAAAAATTGTCTTTCATAAAATGGCCATAAATTTTGACTCGGGTTTCCTTTTTGTGATTTTTTTATACCATTGGAAAGGAACATTCAAGATCTACAACTTCCTAATTATATTATTTGATAAATTCCTAACCTATGGTATACTTATTTTTGGATAAATATCTGGCACATTGTTGACAGCCTCGAAGAACACCATAACTCGATCGTGAGCAGAGGAACCATGAATCAAACTCAGGGAAGTTTATAAATGATACTTCAATTATTTTATTCCCCATTCCTATGCATTATAATTATTTGTATTGATGGATTATTTGGATTTACTCTCATCTATTGTATGTTGAACAGTGTTAGGTACCCATTCCAAGAGAGGGACTCACTCTTGCAATGTGATCTAGAGCCAAAGAAAATAGAATGTTAAAACGATGTCAATTTTTATAGAAATGGAAAGCAGTGACAGGAACCAAGCTAGAACTACTGAAGACAGAGTCTGAAACCCACAACGAAGATGCCCCCATACCCAAGGTGAGTCTTCATGATGTGGAAGGCACATATGGTCGAAATCCATGACAACACACTAGCGCTAGGAGACAAATTAAAAATGTAACCAGTGTTCTTGTTACTCATCATCACAAAGAGGATGAGGACAAACGTTGGAAGAAAAAAGGTCATGGAAGGAGATGAAAGGACAAAGGTCTTATTGAACCTCAATAAATAATAGAATAGAATCTAAAGAAGGGGGTTTTGGCTCTTCAAAAATTGTACACTTCTGAACTACTTTGGGAATACAGTGTCAACTAGAATTGTAGAGTTTTCCTTATAGTTTTCAAGTACTATTGTTGAAACTGCTAATACGGAGAAGCCCTCGGGACCAACTTTTGATAGAGAGAATAAATTTCATGTGTGTTTATTTTTGTTGCGAACTATTTCAAGCAAGATGTATCATGTTCACATGGGTTGTAAGAGCATGTTTGTTTATGGACTATACTGATGCAATATATGTCTTCTTGTAGTTTTGTCATTCTTTCTTATATTGCATGTCCTGAGCGATTGAGATGCTAATGTATGTGATATAGTGACTTAGACTATTCTAGTTATATATTCGTGTGCATGTATTATCTAACTTTATTTCTTCATTTCAGCTATCTGGGTGAATTTATTGGTAGATTTAGTTTCATACCACGTCTCATTCACTTATGTTAATTCGCTCCTAGCTAGAATAGGGTAGAATAGAATTATATTAGGTCTGCATTTAGATAGTCTTCATCTACATCTTTTGTTTGCAAAATCACCCATCACTCACCCTCATTGGTGGTTCAGGCCGCAACCAATAGAACCAAACCAGGAATGGCTATCATGTAAGAATTCGAATGGGTTCCCTATTCCAAATGGTGAGAGTTCTAATTGGGTTTTCTTACCGAGGATAACTCCTTACTATTGTCGAGTGAATTTAGACCCGTCAACAGAATTGGCACTAGAAGAAGGGAGGATGACAATCCTTCCCACATGGAATCAATTCATTTTAAATATCAACTAGCTCATGTCTCCTCTCCATACCTTGTTATGGGATGACCCTTTAAGTCTTCTAATACCTACTAAGGGAATTCTAGTTAATACAGTCAATCTCTTGTCAAACCCAAAATTCGATGGTGAATGGCATGTCTCTACATTCACACGTCTCAATTAGTTTGACATCACTTGATGAAATATTAAGAATGTTCATGATAATCAAACATACCAACTATTCATCCTAACATTTAGAGGGCGAATTAAAGCATGGTTTAATACATTACCAGAAAAATCAATTCATAGTTGGAAACAACTCATGGAAATGTTTATTGTTGCTCATGAAAATTATATTTACGATGAACTCGTTGATGAACTAGAAAAAATCTGTATACTAAGGAATGAATCTGAGAATAATTTATTTCGAAGAGTCATGCAAATTTACTGTATATTTCCTGAAAGTGATGAACCCTTAGGCCAAGAAATATTCGATTGGTTTTCATATCTCGTCTCTATTTCTGAAGAATGTGATCTGAACGATCAAGCCATATCCTATTCACAAAATTCATATCCGACCTCAAATGATATCGGTGACGTAATATCCAAACAGCACCCCGACACAACTGCGGTGGAATCTTTATCAGTAATCATGGACCCCGTAGACTAAGAATGTGAATTATTTAAATATCCCCCTTCAAACAATCGTGAACATATTGTGGTATGTGATTAATCCCTCACTGTAGAAATCTCGTCATATTCATAATCTAAATATTTGCATTCCCTTTATACAAATATATTCGACACTGATCACACACACAAGCAACCATTTGTCTAGCATACAATACTCTCTTCGCATTACTCCTTTAGCGATGAAACATTGAATGAAATACTAGATCAAGAGGATTTTCTAACCTTGATCGACCAAGCACTCATCCTTAACAATACTTCATCTAGAATGCATTGCTTTGAAAATCCTTTGCGATTCAAATTTTTGGAACATGGTGAATCACTATCTGATTTTGACATCCCTATTTTCGATGATTAATTCCCAGTTCTGGAATTGAATGAAAGCATCGACCTATCACTCATTGATCCTACATAATCTATGATTTCTGACCTTGATGAACATATGTTGATCACTGAAAATCTAAAGTATGCATAGCACCATGAGTTTGATTATCCTTACGAACAAATCATAGCAAACGAACATCCCATCACCACGCAAAATACAAGAAACATTGAGTTAATCCAGGTAATTTGATCACCTCAATATTCTCTAGAATTACATGTTACTCCCCATGAGAAAGTACATCACTTATCCGTGGATTCTATCCCAATACTCTAGAACTCCTCGCATGATTTTGTTGATGTCATAGGAGATGATTTGGAGCTATCTTTCACTCAATGTTTCCCTTGGACAATCCACCATTATATCTCCTCTCAGCATGCGGAGTATGTGAAGTTTGAACCCAGGGAGATCTACATTGACAATGAGACACTCCAATTTCAATCGATGATTATTTCAAGTGCTTGTTGTCTTACTTCTACCCCTAGGATGAGCAATACCACCCACTACGAGACTACCTTAAAAAAAAAATTGCATGAAATTTTCATTCACAAGCCTCATTAGGTATGTATCTCGTTGTTGATTTCCTTCCAACAATCATATAGCAGAAATTTTAAATTTTATGACACGGTTGAATCTTGGTTGGAGGAATCCTACACGTATGCATTTCACATGAACAATACATTGCCAAATTTGACCTGTTGAGTGGAAACTTTCTTGAATCAATTCTTCCAATTTTTCAACCCTCACACTTCATTCTCTGCAATTGGCCTTCAATGAATATGTAATCACAGGTTTGGAGTTGCTCGATTGGATTCACTAGAACTATGCTTACACCTATCCTTCTTTCAGCCGGTATAGGTTAGGTTAGGAATAGTATTATCATAGTTATTTCCTCTTGCTTTATTCTTTCATAATTTAGATTTTGATGCATTTTCTGGTTGTAGCATAGATTTTGTTTTGTTTTGATTGCTTCAATAAATATCACTTGTTGCAATTAGTTTAGTTTGCAGTTCAATCGTTGTTCATAAAAGATTTATTTTTTTTTATTTAATACTTTTCATTTTCCTGTAACTAAAAGTTTGGCTTAATCTTGGTTTTCCTCCATCTTCATGAGGAAACCATGTATAGGAATTATCCAAGAAGTTCAATTGAAAAATTCACTTGTATCAACAACATTTACCTAGACATTGATAGTTGGGCATTCAATTACCCCAAAATGTTGAAGAATATATGTTGGAGAATGCTTTATAGTTTTCACAAGATGGAGATTGGATCTAAGAAATTACGTCAGTTATTCACAACCTTTCTAAGGATTGTATCTATTGAACAGAATCATTGAAGTGATTGTGACTCCTTGATAGGAGACGTTCTTATCCTCAAGGAATAGGTCATTAAGTGTCAATTTCCCTCTGATAATTCAATCACAATAATCTTTGATCTCACTGATGTTGATCAAGCAAAGGTTTATCAAGCACACTTTTTCTAAGGAAGACTGGGTGATTGTTAATGCTATAGGTATTTGTTTCACAAAAGGATAAATTTCGATAGACAAACCAACATTCAAGATCAATTCTACTATGTCTCATAACAACTAGAATGGGTGATACTCATGGAGAAATCTCAAATTTCTAGACATATTTTGATTGTCATTTTCAGATTACTACGGTGAGGATTTTCAGAAAGGTTCTCCATGGGTTACCATGGAAAGATATATTCATTTCAAAAGAAAGATAAGATTTAAGGAAGACACACATCTTAAGAAGGTTTGAATTGACCATGAAACATTAGAACTATGGTTAACTATATATGTCATGTTGTAACATCAATTCTAGAGCTTGAAGAAGTGAAAAGGAAATAGACATGTCAAAAGGCCAAAGAAAAGGATCTTGATGGACAATGAAGTGGAGCTATGGCCAACCTTTGGCCCCTAAAGCACAAGACTACACAAATGAATTTTAATCCTTCAAAAAACCATGATGAGAGGTGTAATTCTCAGCTATCACTAGCATGAAGACCTATCTAAACGAATTATTACGCGTATTAGTTTTCACATGGATTGATAGTTTCAAGAGGCTACAAACTTCTAGCTAGTCGAAATGTGTGAATATCCTCTAAGCTGCTGGAAAAACTCAATATATAATTTCTTTATTAGTCAACTTCATTTCCTAATTACATATTTTTTATCGTCATTCATCTAAAAGGCTTGATTTTTCAGTTGCAGCAAGAAATTGGACCGAATTCATCTCTAACCCTGAATGTGTCATCTCTCCTAATTCAACATTTTTTTTCCTATTCTTTCATCATCATATTTTCCCTTCAAAGTAGTTAGTTTCCTCAATTTTGTTTTTGTATGACCTCTAATTATGTTACATGAAATACAGACATCTCACCTCCATTTTTTTTTCACAGGAAGCACCTTCGCATTGGAAGTAGGCACGAATCAACTTGCATCTCTTTACTATCTCATGAGCGGAATTAGGGGTATTTTTTTTAACATGAATCAGAACTATATGGGGATGTTGCAACAATATTTAAACCATGATTGAGCATAGTGGTTAATAGATGGCCATTCTTGCATATTGGTTCACGAGCATATCCTATGTAATGGAGGAACCATCCACACACTAAGTAACTTCTCACGTGAAAGGTGAATTGTTAAAGTATAAAGGCTAAAAACCCAAAAGGGATATCTATATGTAGCCAGGTGTGGAAAATATATAAATAAATATCAAAAGCTAGCAGTCATCCCCTATTAGGCTAAAAAATTCATCTCTTTCCCCATCCAACGAATGATAAGAATGCACTAAATAAGTCGGGAAGGAATGGAAAGGAAAGTTTGACCAGACTAGGGGACATGTAGATATCTTCGTTGGGGCTATGGACGGTCACTAGAAGTGGAGAAAGTTCTATGATGTCATGGTGACTCCACTGGGTCTATGGACGATCATGGGTAGTGGAACAACACCTGTGAGATATCTATATATGCACCTAGTGAAAAATATTTATTTATCCCAAACCTATATCATCCCCAAGATGGAGATACCAACCCGGATCATCAACACAGTTTAAGGAAACAAACTTCATCATCATCCATCCTCCATATACAACATACAAGCTCTGCTAGCCGATATGAAAGCATCACCAGTGCACCCACCATGATGGAATCATTCAGGTAATTGTTACGCATTATTCCCAGAATATTTTGAACTTAAAAGTAAATATCATGACCCTTTATATTTTCTTCTTATAAGTTAGGAAATACTAGCAGAGATTGGCTTCACCCAGTGTGTCTCCATTTGTTGTGCCCACACAACGACCTCCCAATTTTTTTGTCTTATCCTCTAGCCAAGACAAGAAATTTCCCCTCCCCCTTTAATTCGTCCAACCAGAACCCTCACACTCTCTCCCTCGTGAAAATAGCTATGCCTAAGTTCTCCTCACCCTACCTCTCTTTACCACTTCCAGTTCCTCCTTGGATCATTTATACCCGATGATCTGCACTTCAGTGAGTCCCCTGTTTCTAGAATGATACATAGCGTACTAACACACACATCATTCTTCCACCTTTTCATTGACACACCATTGATTTTCTTGAAAGTACATCATCCACCTCCTTTTTAACTTGGTTGATGCATTATCACAATTCCACCAAACTTCACTAACACACATCTTCATCATCGGTAAATATTACATGATTAATTCCATATCAATGGAATTGGTCACATGAATATCTTTGTTACATGCACACCTTCCACAAGTTTACCCCCTTCCATTCCCGTCATTACTTCACATTTCAGTAGGATCCTTCTCTTTCGCTTCATTGCACTACATATCAACAAAGTTCACCTCTTCTTCCCGACACACTACCCATTGAAAATTGTCCCTCTCTTGTCGCAAATGTGCCAGCAGAAAGATGTTTATCCCTCATCATCGCCCCTCATCATCGTCAAGAACATCACATATAATCCTCTCCCTCTCACCAACATTGATTAGGTCAGTGTAGCATATCCTATGTAATGGAGGAACCATCCACACACTAAGTAGCTTCTCACATGAAAGGTGAAGTGCCAAAGTCTAAAGGATGAAAAAACAAAAGCGATATCTCTATGTAGCTAGGTGTAGAAAATATAAAAATAAATCTCAAAAGATGGCAGCCATCCCCTATCAGGATAAAAATTCCATCACTTTCCCCATCCACTGAATGATAAGCATGCACTAAATAAGTCAAGAAAGAATGGAAAGGAAATTTTGTCCAGGCTAGGGGACATGCAGATATCTTCATCGGGGCTATGGATTCTCACTAGCAGGGGAGAAATTTTTGTGATGTCATAGTGACTCAACTGGGGCTATGGACACTCACTGGAAGTGGAACAACACCTGCAAGATATCTATATATGAACTTGGTGAAAAATATTTATTTATCCCAAACCTATATCAGCCCCAATATGGAGATACCAACCCATATCGTCAACGCGGTTTAAGGAAATAAAATTCATTATCATTCATCCTCCATCTACAACATATGACCTCTACTAGACGATATTAAAGCATCACCTGTGATCCCACCACGATGGAATCATTCAGGTAATTTTTACGCATTATTCCAAGAATTTTTTGACCTTAAAAGTAAATATCATGACCCTTTATATTTTTTGCTTATCAGTTAGGAAAGACTAACAGAGATTCTTGCTTCACCCAATGTTTTTCCATTTGTTGTACCCACACAATAGCCTCCCAATTTTATTTTCTTAGCCTCTATCCAAGACAAGAAATTGGCCCCCCATTTAATTCTTCCAACCGTAACCCTCGCACTCTCTCCCTCGTGCAAATAGTTATTCCTAATTTCTCCTCACCCTACCTCACTTTACCACTTTTGGTTCCTCCTTGGATCACTTATACCCGATGATCCGCACTTAGGTGAGTCCCATATTCCTTCACTGATACATAGCATACTGACACACGCATCCTTCTTCAACCTTTTCATTGAGACACCATTTATTTTATTGAAAGTACATCATCCACCTCCTTTTTAACTTGGTTGATGCATTATCGCACTTCCGCCAAACTTCATTGACACACATCTTCATCGTCAGCAAAGAATGCATGATTAATTCCATATCACTGGCACATGTCACATGAATATCTTCGTTGCATGCACACCTTTCACGATTTGACCCCCTTACATTCTCATCATTACTTCGCATTTTCAAAGAATCCTTCTCTTTCTCTTCATTGCACTACATATCAACAAAGTTTACCTCTTCTTCCTGAAACGTTACCCGTTGAATGGTTTCCCTCTCTTGTCGCAAATGCGTCAGTGGAAGGATGTCGACCCGTCATCATCGTCAAGAACATCTAAGACAATACACTCCCTCTCGCCAACATCGATCAGGTCAATGTAGCCCACTTTCACCTTGAGGCTTATCTTGTCCCCCTCCCAACTTGGATCCCTTCTTGTTGTGTTCATCAATCAATCTCCTTACAATTCCAATGACTAAAATATACATGCCTATCTCACCTGATTCACCTCAGATCATAGTCATAATCAACATTTAGTGTTCCCAGTGGCTTTCTTCACGCACATGGTACTAGCTTGTTTGTTTTTCATTTCTTGATGTTACAACTAAATATTCATTGTGGAAGCCTCGCCTAGCATCATATGGTTTAATCACAACACCTACAGATATTTCCTTGGTTCTGAAATGCACTTTGGGAGAAATTTGGTCCTTTTAGATCCTAGACAGTGTTAAGCGCATTGGACGTCAATTGGCAGTTTTGGAAGATTTATAAAAAAAAATTATTAATGCATAACCGTAGTATCAATGGGTGGATCAGGACCCTGTACATCACATATGACCCAACAATTGACAAAATTAAATTTGGGTGAAGCAACAAAGAATGTGGGACCCAAACTTTCATTAAAAAATGCCTTTGGGCGCAACTTTTCGGTGTCCTTGAAAGTGAATTTTTCATCCCTAAAATAGGCCAATTGTATTATTTTCTCCATTACGATTCCAGTGCAACTGACGGAATAGAAATCTGAGGTCCGAAAGTGCCAAAATGATCATCTAGGATTTCCTACCAATCAAGCCTCGATAGCCATGTCCATCATTAGACATGGATCCACTCAAATTATGGAACAACATGTTTAGTTATTTTGATATAAACTTTTCTCTGTTTTATCCGTGTTGCAAAAAATGGCACCTCAATCGGGCATCATATGAGGAAGTTATGGGCTTTCGAACTCAATCTCGCATTGTCTCTTGCTAGTTTGACACTTTGAATTTTTTCCAATTTTTCTTTCCCCAGGAGGAGAAGTTCCCTTTGAATCCTATGAAGCGATTCAGAATATTTCCCTTCAATTTCTATGATACATATCGGCGGAGTTAGAACAAACTCCTATGATACATATCAAAGGACTTAGTTCAAAACACTCTGATACAAGTCAGAGGAGTTAGTATTAACTCCTTTGATGGCAAGTTGGAGGAGTTCATACAAACTCCTCTAATACAGGTTTGAGGATTTAGTACTAACTCCTCCGAACATGTCATAAGAGTAAGTATTAACTCCTCTAAAACTAAAAAAAAATCCTCTCATAAATCGACAATAACGTTTGACTCGGGTGTTCGTTTTGTTCTTTCTTTATACCATTGGAAAGGTATTTCTAAGCTTTACAACTTTATAGTTATATGATTTGAAAAATTCATGATGCATGGTACACTTATTACAGGTCATAGGATTTAGTACTAACTCCTCCGAACAAATCGGGGGAGTTAGTATTAACTCTTCTAAAACATAAAAAAGTGTCTTTCGTAAAATGGCCATAACGTTTTACTCGTGTGTTTCTTTTGAAAGTTATTTATACCTTTGGAAACGTATCTTCAATATATACAACTTCCTAGTTATATGATTAGAGAAATTCCTAGCCTATGGTATACTTATTTTTGTATCAATATCTGAGACCTTATTGACAGCGTCAAAGAACACCATAACTAGACCGCGAGCAGAGGAACCATGAATCAAACTCAAGGAAGTTTATAAATGATACTTCAATTATTTTATGCCCTATTCATATGCATTATAATGATTAGTATTGAAAGATTATTTGTATTTACGCTCATCCATTGTATGTTGAACAGTGATAGGTACCCATGYTGTAGTGTCCCCAAGGCCRAGCCCCGTTACGAATCATGATATATACAATGAATTGTAAATGTGTTCTATAGGCTGGTGAGCCAAGTTTTGTATAAGCYGGGAGGCTTATGTGTTTGTTAGGCCAGGAAGCCTAAGTGTTTGAAGGCCAGGAGCCTGTTGTTGTATTTGTATGTATGTAGAATAATCAATAAAATATAAACACCGCCAGGTGCAGACCGACCACGATGAATGAGTGAAGGGGGACTGAGTGTCCACAGAGTGGGCAAGGAACTAGGGGTTGGAAGGTGGGAAAGGGGCTGAGTGTTGAGCCTAGGGGCTTAGGCCTGGAATAATATTTTAATATTATTTCCTAAAAATCCATGTGCATATTCTTTTATCCTAAGTTCCTAGAAAAAAGGAAAGGCGTGTACAGGGAGGCAGGCGGATGGAATGCATGCAGTTCCCAGGGTGACAAATGTCCACCCTGATGCATGCAAATAAAACAGAAAGGAACAGTCGTGGGGGGGGGATCTCTCGCATTCCATTCGACCCGACTTCTCTGAGCAGGAGTCGTAGGAGCCATTCTGCAGGAGACCTCGTGTATGTCTGTTACAGAGAGGAAGCCTGTGTTGGGTACTGAAGAATGCGTGTTTACCCTTGTTCAGAGCCGTGGAGTCTGTTTGTGAGAGAAAACCAGTGTGTGCATTCCCTGAACGAAATGTCCATGTCAATTTCGGGAAAGAGTCTCTGTTTTCCCAGGAAAACCTGAGCGATCTTGTGCATGGAACCTGTTCAGAAATCTTGACCGGGAGAATATCCTGTGGCTGTTAAACAAGTTCTTGGGAAGCCTGTATATGTTTTCCCTGTGTTTGTTGTGGCACGCAGTTCTGGACTGCGTGAGGCTTGTTGGTCTGTGAGAAACTCTTTCCAGGTGAAAGATTTTGCTGGGAAGTGGTTTCTTCCAGAGAGTGCATAGCACCAGCTATGGGCTCTGAGACTTCCTGATCCGGCCTGTTGCCGAGACCCAGAGAGGGAGGTTAGCACCGATGGACTGTGCGTGTGAAGGTGTATATTCCCGGGCTGAACAGGCATGTGGGGAATGAGAGTCTAGCAGTAGTGGGCGTAAGATGGCATCTTTGGGAAGAATCCTTCCAGATATTCCGGTGTTGTTTTCCCTATAACCTCAGCCTAGCCTAGGATTCCTTGCCCTGGGGTGGAGCTCAGTCCCAGCTCAGGGATGACCCACTGTTGAGTTGAGGAGCAGTGCGGTCTACAGCTGGGAGGTTCGTGGAAGGTCCGCATTTGGTTGGTGGATTTCTCCACTGCTACAAGATAAGTATCTAATTATGTTCTTATCACATTTCCACATGATTGTGTTGTACATATTATCATGATTCAGCTGTGTATATGAATTATTATGGAATGTTATGGATTGTTTAATCGTAGCAGTAAAATTATATGTTTTACTCTGAGACTTAAACGTGTTTAATTACTGTTAAATGCATGTGGAATATATATTGGACTGTATGTGTTATGTAAATCCGCCGCAAGTGTATACAGATTGTCACATAGTGCGCTAAAAGCCTTGGTATGCAAAAAGGTACACTACACATGCTAAGAGAGAGATGCACTCTTGCAATGCGATCTAGGGCCCAATAAATAGAATGGTAAAACGATGTCAATTGTTCTAGAAATAGAAATTAGTGAGAGAAACTAAGATCAAACTACTTAAGACGAGGTATGAACCCTACAACAAAGATGCCCCCATACCCAAGTCCAATCTTCATGATGTGCAAGGCACATATGGTCGAAATCCATGATAGCCCACCAACGCTAGGAGACAAATTTGGAATGTAACCATTGTTCTTGTTACTCATCATAACAAAGGGGATGAGGACAAACATCGGAATACAAAAGGTCACGGAGGGAGACAAAAGGACAAAGGTCTTATTGAACCTCAATAAATAGTATAATAGAACCGAAAGAAGGGTCTTTTGGCTCTTCAAACATTGTACACTTCTAAACTACTTTGGGAATACAGTGTCAACTAAAATTGGAGAGTTTTCCTTAGAGTTTTCATGTACTATTGTTGAAACTGTTAATACAGAGAAGCCCCCAAGGCCAACTTTTGAAAGAGAAAAGAACTTGCATGTGTGTTTATTTTTGCTGTAAACTATTTCAAGCAAGATGTATGTTGTTCACATGGGTTGTAAGGTCATGTTTGTTTATGGACTATTTTGATGCAATATATGTCTTCTTGCAATTTTGTCATTCTTTCTTATATTACATGTCCTGAGCGAATGAGATGCTAATGTATGTGATATAGTGACTTAGACTATTCTGGTTATATATTCAATTTGCATGTGTTATTTGACTTTATTTCTTCATTTCAACTATCTGGGTGAAGCTATTGGTAGAGTTAGTTTCATTCCACAACTTATTCACTTGCGTTAATTCTCTCCTAGATAGGATAGGGTAGAATAGAATTAGATTAGGTCTACATTTAGATAGTATTCATCTACATCTTTTGTTTTCACAATCACCCATCACTCACCCTCATCGGTGGATCAGGCTGAAACCGGTAGAACCAAACCAGCAATCATTTCCAGGCCAGAATCTAGATGGGTTCCATGTTCCAAATGATGAGAGATCTAATTGGGGCTTCTTATCGGGGGTAACCCCTTACTATTGTCAGGAGAATTTAGACATGTCAACAGAATTGGCACTAGAAGAAGGGAGGATGACAAGCATGCCCACATGGAGTCATTTCATTTTAAATCTTAACCATCCCATGGATCCTCTCCATACCTTGTTATGGGATGACTCTTTAAGTCTTCTGAGACCTACTGAGGGCATTCCAATTATAAAATTCAATCTCTTTTCAAACCCAAAATTTGATGGTGAAGGGCATGTCTCTCCAATCACACATATCAATCAAATTGACATCACTTTATGAAATATTAAGATTGTTCATGAAAATGAAACATGTCGACTGTTCATCCTCACATTTGAAGGGCGAATTAAATCTCGGTTTAATACATTGCCAGCAAAATAAATTCATAGTTGTTAACAATTCATGGAAATGTTTATTGTTTCTCATGAAAATTATGTTTATGACAAACTCATTGATGAACTGGAAAAAAAATTGTAGGATAAGGAATGAATCCGAGAATGATTTATTTCGAAGAGTCATGCATATTTATTGTATATTTCTTGAAAGTGATGAACCCTCAAGCCAAGAAATATTCGATTTGTTTTCATATCTCGTCTCTATTTCTTAAGAATGTGATCTGAACGATCCAGCCATATCTTATTCACAAAATTCAAATCAGACCACAAACGATATAGGGGACATAATCTCCAACCAGCACCTCGACACAACTACAACGGAATCTTTATCAGTAATCCTGGACCCTGTAGACTCAAAGTGTGAACTATTTAACAATCCCCCTTCAGGAACTCGTGAACATATTTTGGTCTGTGATGAATCCCTCACTATAGAAATCATGTCATCTCCAAAGTCTAAATATTTCCATTCCCTCTATACAAATCTATTTGACGTTGATCACACACACAAGCAACCATATGTATATCATACAATACACTCTTAGCATTACTCCTTCAGCGATGAAATATTGAATGACATACCAGATCAAGAGGAGTTTCCAACCTTGATCGACCAAGCACTCATCCTTAAGAATAATTCATATGGAATGAATCACTTTTAAAATCCTTTGCGATTCAAATTTTTGGAACATGGTGAATCACAATCTGATTTTGATGTCCTTATTTTCGATGATTACTTTCCAGTTCTGGAATTGAATGAAAGCATTGACCTATCACTCATTGATCCTACACAATATGAGATTTATGACCTTTATGAAATTATGTTAATCATTGAAAATATAAAGTATGCAAAGCACCGTGAGTTTGTTGATCCTTACGAACAAATCACAGCAAACGAACAGCCCATAAGCATGAAAAATACAAGAAACATTGAGTTAATCCAGGAAATGTTATCGGCTCAATATGCTCTAGAATTACATATTACTCCCCATGAGCAAGTACATCACTTATTCATGGATTCTATCCCAATACTCCAGCACTCCTCGCACGATTTAGTTGATGTCATAGGAGAGGATTTAGAGTTATCTTTCACTCAATCTTTCCCTCGAACAATCCACCATTATATCTCCTCTCAGCATGCGGACTACGTGAAGTTTTAACCTAGGGAGATCTACATCAACAATGAGACTCTCCAATTTCAATGGATGATTATGTCAAGTGCTTGTTCTATTACTTCTACCCCCTAGGATGAGAAATACCACCCACTCTGATACTACCTTACAAAGTACGTTGCATGAAATTTTAATTCACAAGCCTCATCAGTTATGTATCTCATTGTTGATTTCCTTCCAGCAATCATATAGTGATCATTTTAAATTTTACGAACAGTTGAATCTTGGTTGGAGGAATCCTACACGTCTTCATTTCACATAAACAAAAACATTTTCAAACTTGAATTGTTGAGTGGAAACTTGATTGAATCAATTCTTCCAATTTTTCAACCCTCACTGCTTCATTCTCTGCAATTGGCCTTCAATGAATATGCAATCGCAGGTTTGGAGTTGCTCGATTGGCTTCACTAGCACTACGCTTACACCTAGCCTTCTTTCAACCAATATAGGTTAGGTTAGGAATATGATTAGAATAGTTATTTTTGCTTGCTTTATTCTTTCATAATTTAGATGTTGATGCCTTTTCCGGTTGTAGCGATTATTTTGTTTTCTTTTGATTTCTTCAATAAATATCACTTGTTGTGATTAGTATAGTTTGTAGTTGAAGTTGCTTTTCATCAAATATTTATTTTTTCTTATTTAATACTTTTTGTTTTCCTCTAACTAAAATTTTGGCTTTATGTTGGTTTCCCCCCATCTTCATGAGGAAACCATGTGAAAGAATTCTCCAAGAAGTTCAATCAAAAAAATCACTTGTCTCAGCAACATTTACCTAGAAATTGATAGTTGGGTAGTCGGTTACCCAAAAATGTTGAAGAATATTTGTTGGGAAATGATTTACAACTTGTCCAAGATGGAGATTGGATCTAAGAAATTGCATCGGTTATTCACAACCTTGCTAAGGATTATGTCTATTGAATAGAATCATTGAAGTGATTGTGAATCCTTGATAGGAGACATGATTATCCTTGAGGAACAGGTCATTAAGTGTCAAATTCCCTTTGATAATTCAATCACAATGATCTTTGATCTCACTGATATTGATCAAGCAAAGGTTTCTCACTCACACTTTTTCTAAGGAAGAATGGGTTATTGTTAATGTTGTAGTTATTTGTTTCCTGAAAGGAGAAATTTCGATAGACAACCCAGCATTCAATATCAAGTCTACTTTATCTCCCGACAATTAGAATGGGTGATACTCATGGAGAAATCTCAAATGCCCAAAAAAAAATTGATTTTTTTTTTTCAGATTACTACGGTGAGGATTTTCAGAAAGGTTCTTCGGAGTTGATCATCGAAATATTATTCATTTCAAAATAAAGAGAATATTTAAGGAAGACATGCATCTTAAGAAGGTTTTAATTGACCATGAAACATCAAAACTATGGTTAACTGGACATGTCGTGTTGTAACATCAGTTCTAGATCTTGAAGAAGTGAAAAGGAAATAGACATGTCAAAAGGCCAAAGCACAGGAGCTTGATGGACAATTAAGTGGAGCTCTGGCCAACCATTTCCCCCTAAATCACAAGACTGTACAAATGAATTGGAAGCCTTCATAAAGCCATGATGAGAGGTTTAATTCTTAGCCATCACTAGCATGAAGACCTATCTTAACAAATTATTATGTGTAATACATTTCACGTGGATTGATAGTTTCAAGAGGTTGCAAACTTCTAGCTAGTCGAAATGTGTGAATATCCTCTAAGCTGTTGGAAACACTCAATATATAATTTATTTATCAGTCAATTACATTTTCTAATTACATATTTTTTATCGACATTCATCTAAAAGGATTTATTTTTCGGTTGCAGTAATAAATTGGACCGAATTCATCTCTAACCCTGAATGTGTCATCTCGCCTAATTCAACATTTTTTTCCCATTCTTTCATCATCATATTTTCCCTTCAAAGAAATTTGTTTCCTCAATTTTGTTGTCTTATGACCTTTGATTATGTTTCATGGAATACAAACATCTCACAGATGTTTTTCTTTTCACAGGCAACACCTTCACACTGGAACCAGGCACGAATCATCTTGCATCTCTTTCCTATCTCATGAGCGGAATTAGGGGTCGTTATTTGAACATGAATCAGAACTATATGGGGATGTTACAACAACAGTTAAACCATGACTGATCATGGTGGTTTATCAATGTTCGTCCTTGCATATTGGGTGGCGAACAGATCCTATGTAATGGAGGAACCATCCACACACTAAGTAAATGCTTACGTGAAAGGTGAAGTGTCAAAGTCTAAAAGATGAAAACCCAAAAGGGATGTCTCTATGTAGCGAGGTGTAGAAAATATACAAATAAATCTCAAAATATGGCAGCCATCCCCTATCATGCTAAAAAGGCCATCGCTTTCCCCATCCACCGAATGTTATGCATGCACTAAATAAGTCGGGAAGGAATGGAAAGGAAATTTTGACCAGACTAGGGGACATGCAGATATCTCCATCGAGGCTATGGATGTTCGTTGGAAGTGGAGCAGGGTCTGTGACATTGTGGTGACTCCACCAGGGTTATGGATGCTTGCAGGCAGTGGAACAACACCTGTGAGATATCTATATACGTGCCTGGTGAAAAATATTTATTTATCTCAAACCTATATCAACCCCAAGATGGAGATACCAACCTGGATCGTCGACACAGTTTAAGGAAATAAACTTCATCATCATTCATCCTCCATCTACAATAGATGAGCTTTGATAGCCAATATGAAATCATCACCAGTGAGCCAACCATGATGGAATCATTCAGGTAAATGTTACGCATTATTCCCAGAATTTTTTGAACTTAAAAGTAAATATAATCACCCATTTTATTTTTTTCTTATCAGTTAGGAAAGACTAGCAGAGATTCTGGTTTTTCCCAGTGTGTCGCCATTTGTTGTGCCAACACAACATCCTCCCAATTTTATTGTCTTAGCCTCTATCCAAGAAAATAAATTGCCCCCCCCTTTAATTCATCCAACCAGAACCCTCACACTCTCTTCCTCGTGCAAATAGCTACGCATAAGTTCTCCTCACCCTACCTCGCTTTACCACTTTCGGTTCCAACTCGGATCACTTATACCCGATGATACGCACTTCAGTGAGTCCCCTCTTCCTTCACAGATACATATCATATTGACGAACGCATCCTTCTTCCACCTTTGCATTGATAGGCCATTGATTTTCTTGAAAGAACATCATCCACCTCCATTTGAATTTGGTTGACGCATTATCACACTTCCACCAAACTTCATTGATACACTTCTTCATCGTCTTAAAAGATTACATGATTAATTCCATCTCACTGGCATTGGTCACATGAATATCTTCATTGCACGCACACCTTTCACCAACTGACCCCCTTCCATTCGCGTTGTTGCATCACATTTCAACGGCATCCTTCTCTTGTACTTCATTGCACTACATATCAACAAAGTTCACCTCTTCTTCTAGACACGCTACCCGTTAAAAATTATCCCTCGCTTATCGAAAACGCGTCAGCAGAAGGATTGTGACCCCTCATCGTCATGGAGAACATCAAAGACAATATTCTCCCTCTCTCCAATGTTGATCAGGTCAACATAGCCCAATTTCACCTTGAGGCTTATCTCATCCCCCTCCCAACTTAGATCCCTTCTTGTTGCAATCATCAGTCAATCTCCTTACATTTCCAATGAATAAATTATCCACGCCTATCTAGACAGTTGGTCAATAATCGCATATATCACATGATTCGCCTCAAATCATAGTCATAATCAAGTTTTAGTGTTCCCATAGGCTTTCTTCACGCACATGGTACTAGCTTGTGTGTTTTGTGTTTCATGACGTTACAACTAAATATTCATTGTGTAAGCCTCTCCTAGCATCAAATGGGTTAATCACAACACATACAGGTCTTGTGTTGGTTCTGAAATGAACTTTGGGAGAAATTTGGTCCTTCTAGCTCCTAGACAGTGCTAAGCGCACTAGACATCAACTGGCAGTTTTGGTGTATTTATAACTTGGTGCTATTAATGCATAACCTCAGTCTCAATGGGTGGATCAGGATCCTGTACATCACAGATGACCCAACAATTGACTAAATTAAATTTGGGTGAAGAAAAAAAGAACGTGGGACCTGAACTTTCATTAAAAAAAACCTTTGGGTGCAAATTTCTAACGTCCATCAAAGTGAATTTGTCATCCCTGAAACAGGCCAATTGTATTTTTTTTTCCATTACGATTCCAACGCAACTGAAGGAATCAAAATCTGAGGTCTGAAAGTGCCAAAACGATCATCTAGGATTTCCTTCCAAGCAAGCCTCCATAGTCGTTTCCATCATTAGACATGGATCCACTCAAATGATGGAACAAAATGTTCAGTTATCTTAATATAAGTGTCTCTATGTGTTCTTCATGTTGCATAAAACGACACCTCAATCGAGCATCGTATGAAGAAGTTATGGGCTTGCAAACTCAAGATCTCATTGTCTCTTGCTAGTTCGACACTTAGAATTTTTTCCAATTTCCCTTTCTCCGGAAGGAGAAGTTCCCTTTGAAACCCCCGAAGCGATTCAGAATATTTCCCTTCAATTCCTCCAATACATATCAGAGGATTTAGAACAAACTCCTCCGATACATATTGGAGGAGTTAGTTCAAAACACTATGATACAAGTTGGAGGAGTTGGTATTAACTCCTCTGATGGAAATTAAGAGGAGTTGATACTAACTCCGCCTATATAGGTCAGAAGAGTTAGTACTAACTCCTCTGATACAGGTCGAAGGAGTTAGTACTAACTCCTCTGAAACTAAAAAAACTTCCTCTCGTAAATCGACCATAACTATTGAATCGGGTGTCTGTTTTGCGAGTTATTTATACATTTGGAAAGGACTCTTCAAGCTCTAAAAAATCCTAGTTATATGATTCGAGAAATTCATAACCTATGGTATACTTATTTTTTTATTAATAACTGACACCTTGTTGACAACCTCGAAGAACACCATAACTCGACCGTGAGCAGAGGAACCATGAATTGAACTCAGGGAAGTTTATAAATGATACTTCGATTATTTTATGCCCCATTCATATGCATTATAATGATTGGTCTTGATGGATTATTTGTATTTACTCTCATCTACTATATGTTAGGTACCCATGCCCAAAGGGAGACGCGCTCTTGCAATGCGATCTAGAGCCAAAAAGAATAGAACGGTAAAATGATGTCAATTGTTATAGAAACGAAAAGCAGTGAGAGGAACCAAGCTCGAACTACTGAAGACGGATTTTGAACCCTATGACGAAGATGCCCCCATACCCAAGGCCAGTCTTCATGATGCGCAAGGAACATATGGTTAAAATCCATGACGACCCACTAGTGCTAGGAGACAAATTCAAAATGTAACCATTGTTCTTGTTACTCATCATCACAAAGAGGATGAGGACAAATGTTGGAAGAAGAAAGGTCACAGAGGGAGACGAAAGGCCAAAGGTCTTATCGAACCTCAATAAATACTAGAATAGAACCGAAAGAAGGGGATTTTGGCTCTTCAAACATTGTACACTTCTGAACTACTTTGGGAATACATTGTCAACTAAAATTGGAGAGTTGTCCTTAGAGTTTTCATGTACTATTGTTGAAATTATTAATATGGAAAAGCCCTCAGGGCCAACTCTTGAGAGAGAGAAAAAATTGCATGTGTGTTTGTTTTTGTTGCAAACTATTTCAAGGAAGATGTATGTTTTTCACATGGGCTGAAGAGCATGTTTGTTTATGGACCATTCTGATGCAATATATGTCTTCTTATATTTTTGTCATTGTTTCTTATATTACATGTCGTGAGCGAATGAGCTGCTAATGTATGTGATATAGTGACTTAGACTATTCTAGTTATATATTCATGTGCATATGTTATCGGACTTTATTACTTCATTTCAGTCATCTAGATAAAGCTATTGGTAGAGTTAGTTTCCTGCCACGACTCATTCACTTACATTAATTCGCTACTAGATAGGATAGGGTAGAATAGAATTAGACTAGGTCTGCATTTATATAGTCTTCATCTACATATATCATTTGCAGAATCACCTATCACTCACCCTCATCGGTCGACTGGGCCACAACTGGCATAACCAAACCAGCAATGGGTGTTGGGCCAGAATCTGGATGGGTTCCCCATTCCAAACGTTGAAAGGTCTAATTGGGGCTTCTTATCGGGGGTAACCCCTTACTGTTGTTGGGAAAATTTAGATCCATCAACAGAAAGGTGACTTCCTTTTCATATCTGATAACAGTTATGTGCTTGTTATTTCTGATTTCTTCCCAAGGTCTAATGATCCACTTGGAAAGAGAAAGTTGAACGTCATTTGTACTTGAATTTGGAGTTAGCTCATTGAGTTTCTCTTGCGCTGGTTATTGGTCTAAATCGACATCATCATTTTCATCATCTTCAAAAAGAGGGTTCTAAACAAGGACTAGTTCAGAATTTTGTCGAAGATTATTTCACCCAAGTGCATCGTGAAGAATTCATTTTTGAGTTTGCAGCAGTGTTGCTTTGGCTTGTGTAACTTGCAAGCATGTTACAACAAATTGTAGAGTTGTTTTGTCAGTGGTGATTGTATTGTCCATAAAAGAGAGGATTGGAATGTTCAATAACTCTAGCAGTTCTTCAACTCGATCCATTTTAAAGACAGAATTAATGTAGATTTAGAAAATGAAGGGTGTCGGCTTCTACCAAAAATGCTCATGTTTACAAGAAAAATGCAAGTAAACTTACAATACTTCAAGTGTGTGGTCACAACTATTGTGTGTTGTCACTGTTACTGCCAATGTTGGAGCTTCTCTCATGGGCTTTGAATACCTTTGTTCGCGTAGTGAAGGAGAACCCAAAAGAGAAGAAGATCTCCAATCAAAGTTCTACTGCAACAACTCAGAAACCATTGTGTGTTTATCATTAGGGTGACTGGATTCGGCCTACACCATTACCTGTAAGGTATGTTGGATATTCTTCTTATTAGCAGGTTCACATGGAAGAGATACTCCAAGAATTTTTTAGAGTGCACCAATTTGAAAAAGTAGAGAAATTTTGCATAACTAGCCCAAATGGAAATGACTCTTGGGACATGCACCAGGAAATGATTAAGAATTTCGAAGACTTCTTCAAGGACATAATATTCAAAATCAGATTGTATTAATCGTTTCTGGTGCTTTAAATTATGTTTCTGCTAAGAAATATCATTTAAAAACATAGTTTCCTACATTAAAGGCATATAGAAAGCTTGGTTCAGATCTAGGAAGACTGTCACTATTTTGAATTGAAACGTGTGGTGCCAATGACTACCACGAGCTCTCTCTGGGATTGTAAATCACTGACACGAGCTCTCTCTGGGATTGTAAATCACTTGTCAGTGCAGTTGTTCAAATGCAGAAGTATTCCTTCGTACACACGATGGTCTAGACTGCTCATGACATGGGTTGGGTGAGATTCAATGATTTTGACATTTTATGTTGAAAGATTACGAATGCAGTTGTCTAAGTTTTATTTTTTGGTTGTTTTTCGATTTTTTTTTTTGTTTGATTTTGCTCGAAATTTGGTGAGGAATGGTTGGATCTGCATATTTGAGTGGCTAAGTTTATATAATCTGAGTGTTTTAACGTTGAATCCATTTATGCATTCAGAAATGTAATTTAAACAACAAAAAATAGTGATTTTATACAAATTTACATCGCCAGATTCCGACCAAAATACCCAAAAGATAGAACGTTTAGCAAACGCTTAAAAAAATCATGTATGGGTGACACCACCAATATCCTATGCGCGTGAAAATATCAACATTGGAAAATCGAATTTTGGTTCTTGTCCATATATGGAGCCTCAAACCCTGAAATATCACAATATTGTTGTGAGTTCAATGGCTTAGCGAATGAGGCAGACATTGGGTTCTGAGCTCCTCTTTCCCCTCTGGTCAATTTTTGTACACTATAATAATTTCAATGTGCATGTTATTTAATTGTCAACCGACATAATCAACCTTGCGACCTCTTCTCGTAGAAAAACTAACGGATGGACGGACTGTGGTTGATTCCAATTGTTGTCAAGAAATTGAAGAGGTCTGAAGGCTGTGAGGAGGAGTTTTGGATTGAGGTACACAGTATTGGGACGTGAGGAGAAAAACTGAACGAATTTTGTAGGGTTTTACATAGAGAGAGTCGAGCTAGGGTTTTCTCGGAGAGAGATAGGCACGAATCCGTCGAAGGAGAGAAAGACCAAGAGTGGGAGAATAGGGTTTACGTGGCACCACTGATAGAAACACCCCCATCGTTATCATTTTCAATAAGAGATACACCCCCAACGCAGAGAGAATGTCTGAAGAGGAAGAAATTTCAGATATATAGGAGATCTCAAAGACGTTTTTGAGCACGGGAGACAGTCAGGATATTAGGGTTTATGAGCTACACTGGCATAATAGCAGATGAGGGGTGCAGAATGGAACGTAGAAAGAGGGCATAAACATTTCTACATAAGGGAATGACGTGTTTTCTGCACGATTCATCTATGGAAGACTACCATAGCTCAATTCATGCCTAAGAAATGAGGCCGATCTGATAGCACTACTATTGGACTACGCAAATTTAGATAAGCATGAAGTGCATTATTCATCAATATGATACATGTCTAAGTATAGTGATGTGACTCTTGGATTTGTCTTCCAAGAGGTCTCTTGGACTCCTAATAATGTTACAGTCACTTGACCTTTCACATTACGTCAAGTGAGGAATATCGTAACCCTAAGTGGATTAGGTTTCCAACAATTGTCACTATTATTGAGGAGTGCACATTCTTTACTCTCTCTATATCCCACACGTGTGGTAATTATTATTGTATTTGGACCATTTTTTAGGGTCATTGGGCTCTTGGATGGTTTTGAGGGATTTGTTACATGATTTGTTGTATTTTCCCATGGTTTTGACCTGGATAATGGTTTTGGGCTCATGGTATTGAGCTAGCACATTGTATTGTAGAGTATTTGATGAGGCTTATCACCTATAAAAGGAGGAGTCCTTTCTCATTTCAAATAGTCGGAAATTAATGAGAAAAATTTCTTGAATATTTTTATGCATCTATTCTTGTTCTAAATGAATTCTAAATATTTTCAAGGGTTTTAGATAAGAAATCTTCATATTTTCTCGAAGATAAAGGTTATTACACAGGCAAAGAAGGGTGAAATGCTCCATTTGGAAGGGTTCTCAAGGTATGATATTCTAACCTTCCCCCTTTAACCATTGAATATTTTTTCAATGCATTAAGGTAGGACATCCTTGTTACACGCCAAAATTTCACACTTGAGTGTCGCACCCTAAGTGTTGCAAGTGTCGCAAAGTGGTGTATGCACCTTGTTAAGTGTCGCATGCATTGTTGCAAGTGGCATATGCACCTTACCTAGTTTTGCATTCACTTTGTTAAGTTTTGTAACCCCTTGACACCATGAAAACATTTCTCACAATCCCTAAGTCATGTTGGAAGAAAAATCCCTCTCATCTGACAGCGGAAACAAACCTTTTTCTTGGAAAATTTGACCAAAGTTTGGCATTTAAGAAGGGTGGCACCCCCCTGGCCATGTTGAGGGAGTGCCACTTCATGGACTGGCACCCCCTTGCCATGTTAGAGGAGCGCCACTTTGTATAATGGCACCATGTGTTCAACTCTAGGGGAGCGTCAATCTTGTTAGAGGGAATCATGGGATCCTCCACCTCTTTCTAAGGGTCATATCTCTTGGGATGAGGTTGGTTTTGTTCGACCCCTATGCTATGGATTCATATTAGGATCAGATCCCAACCTTAAGGAGCCATATCCTCAACCATATCCTTCTTTTGATCATGGTGGTTGTGTCTTTCAAGCCTATATATTGAAGGTATTTCCAAGGTGAAAGGGGGAAGATTAGAAGTATCAAACCTTTGATTCTTGAGGAAGCATCAGCATTTTGATGTCAAGATTCATGCAAGGTTTGGATGAGGAGATCTTGGAGAAGCGACTGCATATTCAATCATGGTTTGTAAGTGCCTTCTTTGTCTTTCCAATTAATGATAACTTGGCCTATTCCCTTCAAGTTCACGTGTTCTAGATTTGCTTTTCTATTGTCATTTTAGTCTTCATAGATAGATCTTCTTTGTTTAATCATATAGAGTAGGAGGAAGATTCCATTTCCTATTATTTGTAGGACTTCAGTTGCATTGAGGATCTTGGAGATCAAGCCTACGGAGTGGAGCAACGAGGACGAACATCGCAACAAGGTAAGCCACAGTCTTCTTATCTCTTGCTTGATTGATTGAGTTGGATATATAGGGACATTATCAACCATATGTTTACTTGTATATTTGGACCAAAGATAGGAGTCTTGGTCCAAAGGGGAGCTTAGCATGTCTGCAGGGTAAGATTTCTCACAACAGAAAAATGGTGACTCCACTGGGGAAGGACTTTAACTAGTCTTTCCTTTGTTTCATCTTGAATCCTTGCTTATGATTAGATATTGCTTGTTTGGTTCTTGTTTCTGATCTATTTCCCCTTCCCTCTTCCTCATTGAAGAGTTTACTAATTCATTGATTGATTCTTTGTTGAGACTCAGCTTGTGAAAGCCATTTTTGAACTTTCCAAAAATTGGTACTCCCCTGCAATGTATACCAGGGCGTCATTATCTGACTGGCGCTCCCATAAGCTTGCTATAGGGTGCCATGGCACTCTGTCTCTTTGAGTAAAGGGCGCAAGTCTCCTTATTTGAGTGTTTTTTCTTGTTTCTGCTTGGTTCTCCTCAGTCTTTTTTTGAGAGGTTTTTGCTCGGAATCTCTTGATTTGTCTCTGACTTTGTTTTCTTGAGAATTTGACATTTATCACTTATTTTTGGTTCCTTATTTGAGTTTGAAATTCTCTCCTAGTTGTGATTGTTTATATTATGCTAGCTGCGGGAGGTATTTACCTCCACGTGTAAACCTGACGAGAATAGAAGATTCCAGGAAGCAAGAAGAAACCCTAATTAGTTTGTTAATAACCTTAGAAGACAAGTCAACTCAAGAGGATAACTTGTATTAGCTTATTAGCCTCCAAGAGAACAAGTCGGATAAAGGAAATATTATATACTAAATAAATAGGCACCCAGAATGAGAAGTCGGCCCAGGCAGTTTGCCAGTTTTAGTATAAATACAAGAGGCCAGTCTTCGTTCTAGAAGGCATTCTCAGAACTACATAAGCAGCACTTGTGTGCACTGCAATTGGCCAGTTTGTGCACAAGTTTGGAGGAGAGATGTCGTTGCAACTTCTGCAGCTAGAAGATTTTGGTTTTTCGCCTGGACTCTCTTGGTTATGGTTTGGACTCTCTGATCATCTCTTGTTACTCTTGTTTGGTGCGCTAACCTTGAAGAGAGGTGTGCTATCTTGTTTGGCTATCTAGCCTAGGTTTTTCTTCCGGAATGATTCTCTATCAAGGTTAAGGTGATCGGGGGTGGCTTCGGCCTATGGTTGGGTGACAATAGTGATATTGTCTATGGTTAAATGAGCACATCCATTATATTCTAACAGGTTATGGGCCCACACCTCCTTCATTCAGTCTAACCACTGGAAGGGAGCGTAGCCATAAGGATACTAAGCTCGTTGAAGAACTGTCATCGGGGTTTCTAACAGGAGCAGTTACTAAAGCATTGTCGCTAGGGTTACTAGCAGGTGCAGTTGCAGAAACCCTAACCCTCTCGTTGAGGCACATTAAGTGAAGGGATTGACCTAATTTTTGGATAGACTAGTGCACCCTAGCCTAGAGCATCTCCTAGTACTCTCAGCAAGCCAAGACGTAAAGTTTGAGTTTTTGGTCAAATCTAGGGTTGACCAAGTCAAAGCAACCATGACTTACTCTATGAAGTCAGAAAACAAGTTAGATGGGGCTTCTAACTTTAGAGCATGGAAGACAAGGATTGGCCTCATCCTTGCCAAGAATAAAGTGTTGGATATCATGAAAGGAAAGATCGTGGAACCAGAGTTTGATGAAGGAAAAGAGAAGGAATCGCAGAATGTTGCAATTATGGAGAAGTTCAGAGACAGTGACATCAATTCCATGAGTATCATAGTGGAATCTATAAAAGACCACCTAATACCCTACATCTCCCATATTGATTCGTCTAAAAATATGTACGATGCCCTAACAAACCGCTTCTCAGTCAGAAACATTGGACAAGTAATGAGTCTAAAGAATGAGCTCTGTGACATGAACATGAATGATGATGACACCATAACAGCATACTTTGTGAGAATCTCTCAGTTAAGAGATCAACTACAAGCTATTGAAGAGATCATTTAAGAGAAGGAATTGGTAAACATAGTACTCAATGGTCTTCCCAAGACATGGGATGCATTTTCCGCAAGCATGAACACAAGGAAGGAGTATCCTACATTTGAAGAACTTTAGACTAGTTGTGCACAAGAAGAATCAAGGATCAGTGCAAAAGAGAAGCCCCAAAAGAAGTACGATGATCAGGCCTTCACAACAAGGTTCAAGGATTTCATGAATAAAAATAAGTTTGGCTCCAGGAAGAAACCAAATCAAGAGAAAGATATGTCAAGAATACAATGCTTCAATTGTCGAAAGTATGGTCACTACAATAATCATTGTCCTGAGTTAAAGAAAAGGAATCAATCGCACGAAGCATCAGTTGTCGAAGTAATGGAACCCTCAAAGAAAACCAAGCGGGACAAAACAGACTTCTTCTTCTAAGACAAAGTAACAATACTCTTCATAGTTCTTGTACATACCATGTTTTTTGTATATATATTTCATATCTATTTCCTAGAAGATAATATGTTCAAAGAGAAACTATACCTATGGAAGAACAACAAGATAAGGATTGCTATCACAATGACTATAAGTCAAGCTATACACATGAAAGGATGAAGTACATAAGTAACAACTGCAAGATAAGCCAAAATCAGAATCAATCTTGAAGAAACCTAGAAGAAGTAAAAGACAAAAAGAAGTCATCAATCAAGAGGAAATTGGAAAAAGACTTATGACACTTTGCAGAAATAAATAAGGATGCAGACGGAAGCGTGGACTCTCTTAGTTGGAGGGAGTTGATTATAGAATTCCAAAAGATGAACATGCACTCATGCATGAGGCAAGGATTAGGAGGGTGCTAATCCTAAATAATATTATCCATTGAAGATGATGAAGTATCTATCCATGGAAGCAACCATGAAAAAGCATCACGAGTTCAGTGTGACCTAAGAAGAAGTCTTCTTCGAAAAGAATCCTTAAAGTATCTGTAGTTGTCCATCCACATCCATGATCCTATGATGAAAGGAAGAAGTTGGAATCTTCAGGGCATGGAATTTATAGAAAACTCCATGGACTTAAGAGCTAAAGAAAAAAAAAACATAAGGAAGAACATGAAGATTCCAAAAGAGAAATAAAATACAGAACAACCAGTCACTGTATCGAGAATCACAAGACTACCAACCTGACCTGAACTCACTAAAAGCAATCAAGCAAAGGAAATGAAAGTTGTGATGAAGAACAATGTATGGAAGACTTATGAATGTAAGCATTGTGAGATCCAGAACTAGAGGTTTCTCCCAGATGGAGGGAGAAGACTATGATGATTGCTTGTTCTAGTAAACCAGACATACCTCTACATGAGCCATTATATCGTCCGCAATATCCATGGGTTGAAGTTTACATCAAATGAATGCAAAGACTATTCTCCAGAATAATTGAACAAAGAACATATGTAGAACAACCTCAAGGCTTTGAGGTATACCAGGAAAAGACTCTTGTATGTAGATGGAAGAAGGTTTTGTATGGATTCAAACAACTTGGTGCGGAGCCTCCAATGCACAGCAGAAGTGTGGTGAAAAACCTTCTATAGCAAAGATACTGTATCAGAATGGTTACTCAGAACTCAAGCATGATGGATTTCCAATCCATGACAAATCTCTCATGATGACAGAAGAAGTACCACTTGGATATGTTCCAAGTTGACCCTTTCCACGATGTTATGAGATAGCAGGAAACAAAAGAGCTGAATTCAACTATGATGATCAGATCTATATGAAGCCTTCATAAAACCAGTGTTCCAGAAAGACTGAAGTACATTGAGATCAAGCATTACATTCTTCGTTATGAAGTCCAGAAAGGAGAAGTGGTTCTCCAATATATATCTTCACAGATGAGCAGATAAGCAGACAATTTGGTAAAGTCTATGTTCAAGATGAAAGATTTTGTGTACTCAAGTTGGAGCTCGTGAAGATGACTTCCTTATTGAAAAAGGAAGAGATGACTCCCAGGTTGGGAGGGAGCAATGATGTATTATTGATTTATGGACAGTCATTTTTGAGTTCGAAAAATGGTCCAGGATGAGCAGTCATTTCCAGTTCGGAAAGTGGTTTGAAATTTATGTCAGACATGCATTTTCCAATTCGAAAAATGGTCCAGATCGAATGGTCATTTTCGTAATGAAAAGGGTTCGATGGATTGTTGATGTACCATAGACAGTGATTCCCCTTGTGGTTAACATAGGGAATGGTCTAGGACACTCTCTCTTCTTGACAGTCACTCTCAGTAGTGGTCAAGAAGACTGGTCTGCCTCACCGGACAGTCATTCTTTCGAAGCTCACAGTTGTGAGCAGTTTCAAAGAATGGTATGTTTTGGAGGTTGGTGTAGGATAGTCATTTCCTTAGGAAATGGTCTGGACAGGCATTCCCTAGGGCAGATTCATTCTCTCTAGGTTGCACTTTGTTTAGTGCCAGAGGAATGGCCTAGATAAGCGAATGGTCCAGGTTCAGCAATCAGGGACAGGTATTCCCTAGGGAAAATTCATTCTCTCCAGGTTTCACTTTGTTTAGTGCTGGAGAAATGGCCCAGATAGGTGAATGGTCCAAGCTTAGAAATCGGGACATTTATTCTTCCTTGCTTGAGAATAATAGTCCAGATATCTCATCATTGATGCTTTACCTTCTAAGGGCAGGTGCTTTTCCAGATCTCACAGATGTGAGTGGAAGAATGGCCTAGATGATTTATTTTATATCATATCAATATTTTTCTGTGCAGGTTGATGATATGATTTTTATAGAGACTGTATGTCTCTAGACAGTAGATGTATACTATTGTGGTGGATGTGTTCCACTGATTGTGACTATATGTCACTACTCAAGTATCTGTATGCTACTTGGTGTGGCAGTGTACCACTGGATTGTGGTTGTGTACTACTATGGATAGACAATGTTGTGTTCTATTGAGTGACATTGTTTCGATTGCCTTGATGACTATCAGTAGTGTTGGAAATGATTATCATCTAGATGGATGATCAATGGACAGAGATTTCCCAGAAGGAAAAATAGTCCAGGACATTTATTCTTCTAGGACATATGTCCGGATTAGAAGAATGGCTCTTGTGTTACTCTGTGGAGTGAGTGACTCATCCAACATCATGTATGATTACTCAAATAGAGTATGGTTTCGAGAGATGATGTAGTTTATGAAATTGATAGTGATGATGGTGCTCATGATCTAATAATTAGATAGTCTATATGACTATGTTGATGCTACCGGGTGAATGGTATGTTTGTGCTCAAGACCATTACCTTCAATACCTCCCTAGCTAGGAGGGAGTGTTGATATTATGGTAGCTGCGGGAGGTATTTACCTCCACGTGTAAACCT
>ML782706.1:334302-358196 GCA_009831015.1 Picea engelmannii
TATATTCTCAAGAGAAGATCCCCCAACCATAAAACCCTAATGCACACAAGAGGGTTCTCTACAACCTTGAAACTTGAGCCCAAGAGAGGTGTGCACTTCAGCCCTAGAAATGTACTTGCTGAAATTTTCAAATGACAAGTGACAAGTGTGTTTCCTCAATGGAGAAATCACCTTTATTTATACTAGACTTGACACAGCAAAAGTGGTGTCTATTGGCACAACAAGGCCGACCTCAATAACTCAGAAAATAATTAATTATAACAATAAACATTGATTATCTTTCACATATGGTGGGGCCGACCTGTACCCTTTACATCACAATTAGGGTTAAATGTAAATCTTACACTTAGACAATATAGCAAGGGATCCACATGTCCACTGGTGCTCAACCACTAGGGACATGTCCAGCTATGCTCAGCCACAGGGACGTCATACTCAACAAAAT
The DNA here is from genome assembly GCA_009831015.1 of Picea engelmannii. Taxonomy (NCBI): domain Eukaryota; kingdom Viridiplantae; phylum Streptophyta; class Pinopsida; order Pinales; family Pinaceae; genus Picea; species Picea engelmannii. The sequence continues at coordinate 334,748 of ML782706.1, forward strand.
CATATGGAGTACCTCATTATCTCAACTCTCACACGGAGGAGAACGATACACCCATCACATGGGCACACCCAACCACTGGGGGACGACTCAACTCTCCAGAGGATAACAATGCCCCAACCACTTGGGGGACAACTCAAATCTCACACGGAGGAGAACTATTCCCCATCACGTGGGTATGCCCAACACTGGGCTCCCTCTCAGGTCAACTCAACTCAGTCTCAGAGAAGAACGTATCCTGGAGGATGTCTCACGACGTTGCAATCATCAACACTCCCTCTCAGCTAGGGAGGCATTCTCCACCAGACCAAGTCTCTCACGGAAGTACTCAAACTTTGTCCTAGCAAGCGGTTTGGTGAATATATCTGTAGTCTGCTCATGTGTAGGAAGGTACTACACGTGTACTTCTTTCCTCTGCACCATGTCTCTGATATAATGGTATTTTATTTCAATGTGTTTCGATTTATCGTGAAACATGGGATTCTCAAAGAGCTTCACACAGCTTTGGTTATCACAATGAATAATGGTAGAATCCATCTCATGATCAAATAAATCTGTAAGGAGCTTGCGAAGCCACACTGCTTCACGGAGTGCCACACTTAACTATATACTCTGCTTCTACGGTACTCAAAGCCACAGAGCTCTATTTCCTGTTGCACCGGGAAACCATGGAAGACCCTAATGTAAAACAACAATCGGAGGTGCTCTTTCGGTCCACTGCACTCCCTGTCCAATTTGTATCGGCATATCCCTGCAATCTCATGTCTACATCAGAGGCATATCTCAGGCCATATCCAATTGTGCCTCATAGATATCTCAATACATGCTTTGTTTCTATCCAGTGAGTCTATCTCGGTTGACTCATGAACTGACTAAGTACATTCACTGCATAGCATATATCAGGTCCAGTGTTAACCAGATACATCAATGATCCAATCAGTTGTCGGTATAAATGTGGATCAATCTCGCCTGAATCAGTAGAAACCTCGTTCATTTTCTTCAAATCCATCACCATCGGTGTAGGCATGTATTTGCAGTATGTCATACCGAACTTCTTCAATATCTCCACTGTATATTTTCCTTGACTCGAGAAAATCTCATCAATCCTCTGCCATACTTCTAGTCCCAAGAAGTAGTGCATCATACCCAGATCCTTCATCTCGAATTCAGAAGTCAATGCATGCTTGCATTCAGCAATAAGTCTCTCTGAACCAGTGAGGAATAAGTCATCCACATACAGGACCAAGATCAGACACTCGTCACCAACAATGTGATAATATAGGTTTGGATCAGCAACACTCTTGTTGAAGCCCAAACTCATCAGGAATCCATCCATCTTTTTGTACCAAGCACGAGGTTCTTGCTTTAGTCCATGCAGGGCTTCCTTCAACCTGCACACATGAGATTTCTCATCATGTATCACAAATCCCTCTAGTTGCTTGATGTAAACTTCTTCCTCAATATCACCATTGAGAAAGGTTGTCTTTACAACCATCTGATGTAGTTTCCAACCCATGGATGCAACTAGTGAAATGATAGTACGGATGGAAGTGTATCGGGCTACTGGAGCAAATGTCTCCTCATAATCAATTCCCTCCACTTGTGAGAATCCTCTGGCTACAAATCTCGCTTTGTATTTCTCAACACTTCCATCAGTTTCATGTTTAATCTTATAGTTCCACTTGGAAGTCACTGCAGACTTCCCCTCTAGTCTCGGAACAATATCCCACACATCATTCTTCATGATGGACCGATACTCTTATGTCATGGCATCTTTCCATACCTGCTAGTCTGCTGCTTCTCCATGACAAGAAGGCTCGATATCAATGATGTGGCTCATCGATGAAACATAGCTCAAAAATATCTTTGGTCTCTTGCTCTCTCGGAATGTGCCTTGAGGAGTTGCATGTCCCTCTGCCTCCTACAAATTTTATCGATCCCAGGCATGCCTTTTATGGCCTACTGTAATGTCTCTGGGAACATCAACTAGAGCAACAAGATCAACAGGATCAACTGGAACCATGGTTGCCTCCCTCTGAACTGTTGAAGGAGGAGAAGGTATTGTCTCGTTGTCAATCTTCATCCAAGATTCTTTGGATCTTCGAAAGGTTATCTCTTCCTCAAAGATGAGATCTTTGTTCACCTTAATTTGTCTCTGACCAGGGATGTAAATCCGGTATGCCTTCGAAGATTCATTGTATCACACAAACGTACCTTTTCTTCCTGAAGGGTCTAGCTTGGACCTCTTTTCCTTGGATACATGAAAGTATATTGGACACCCAAATATCCTGAAGTGTCCAACCTCAGGCTTCACTACGGTGAAGGATTCTTCGGGAGTCATATTGTTCAAAATCTGGTGAGGACTCATGTTCTGAATGTATATTGTTGTCATGGATGCTTATGCCCACAGAATCATAGGTAGACTCTGATCATGTATCATTTCTTTAGTTGCCTCAATGATAGTTATGTTCTTCCTCTCTGCAACCCCATTTTGTTGAGGGTTATAAGGAATTGTGTACTCCCTCAATACAGAAATCACTAAAATCTTTGGAGGTGTATTCTCCTCCATTATCTGATCTTAGTACCTTGATCTTCCTTCCGGTCAGGTTCTCAACCTGAGCTTTGAATTCTTGAAATCTTGCAAGGACTCCATCCTTGGTCTTCAAGAAATAAATTCATGCTTTCCGAGAGTGATCATCTATGAAAAGCACATAGTACAAATATCCATTCAAGGAGGCAACAGTGATTGGTCCACACACATTTGAATGTATCAAGTCCAAGATTTCCTTGGATCTTTTGTCACTGCTCAAGAAGGACCTCTTGACATTCTTTCCAAGAGCACAACCTTTGCAAACACCTTTATGTTGAACCTGTATCTCTGGAAGGGATGTTACCATTTTCCCTAGAGTTGGAAGGGCTCTATAATGAATATGAGCAAGTCTCATATGCCATAGCTCACTCACGCTGATAGTATCATGTAACAGGGCCTAGACTGGTCGGATAGTCAACATGTATAAATTGTTTTCTCGAACACCAATTACTCGGGCAGAATTCATATGTGAATCCTTGTGCCATGCAAGAACTTTTCCTTCAGAAAAGGTAACCTTGTAGCCTTTGTCTTCTAACGCAGAAATGGAGACAAGGTTCATCGTCATCCCAGGTACATATAGTACCTCACTCAACTGAAGAGGTATGTCAGAATCTAGTTGGAATGTAGATGTTCCAACCGCTTTCACATTATATCTGGCATTGTCTCCAAGTACAACATGTAGATTGGTCTCTTTCTCAACAAGATCTGTCGGATGATCTCTATATCTGGTCATGTGCCTAAAGGCACCACTGTCAATTAACCAAATATCATTATCAGTAGGAACCGTACCTGAGAGTGTTGAAATGAATAAGAAGGATTCTTCTTTGATGTCTTCATCTCTCTGAAGTCTTGACTTCCAAGAACTGAAGTTGCTTGATCCATCAAGTTTATCTTCCACCATAGTTTTGTTCATCATATTTTCAGATTTTTCACAAGCCCTTACCAACTGGGCAAGGAAACCTAACGACTAGGCTATGCTAGCAATATTAGGTTTTGTTGGGCTTATGACTGCCAACAATAAGCCTTGAAAGTCATAAGAACACTAGTGAGCTGAAAAGCTCCTTCAATGAGCTGCAGAAACCCTAAAACTGAAATTTCTACAGAAAATTGTGAAATCCTAGAAACCATAGGGCCAAAAATCCAAAATGCTCAGAAATGCAATCTGAGAGTTGTTGGAGGTGCATTGAGGGAGGCCGTACACCCCTATGCAATTTTTAGCCCCAGCGTTTTGGTATAAAGTGTTGAAACCACCAAATAAGGGAGGGCGTACCTTTTCCTGGAAACCCTAGGAGGGTCGTACGGTTCTGCAAAAGAGAGAGGTTGGCTTGCTTGAAGCTTGTACAATGGCTTCTTCAAGACCTATGCTTTGATACCATGTTGAATTTTCACTGTTAGGCTCAAACATGAGGTTTATTTCAACTTTAGCATTTACTTGAACCATAGACAAATGCAGCTACACCATTCACAATTGTTGCAATAACCAAGATCACAAGAAGAATTACCATGCACAAGAACACAAGAAATATCATGGGAAACCCTTCTACTCAAGGGAAGAAAACCCAACAATCCTTTGCTATATTCTCAAGAGAAGATCCCCCAACCATAAAACTCTAATGCACACAAGAGGGTGTTCTACAACCTTGAAACTTGCGCCCAAGAGAGGTGTGCACTTCAACCCTAGAAATGTACTTGCTGAAATTTCCAAATGACAAGTGACAAGTGTGTTTCCTCAATGGGGAAATCACCTTTATTTATACTAGACTAGACACAACAAAAGTGGTGTCTATTGGCACAACAGGTTCGACCTCAATAACTCAAAAAATAATTAATTATAACAATAAACATTAATTATCTTTCACATATGGTGTGGCCGACATGTATCCTTTACATCACAATTAGGGTTACAGGTAAATCTTACACTTAGACAATATAGCAAGGGATCCACACGTCCACTGGTGCTCATCCACTAGGGACACGTCCACCTGTGCTCAGCCACAGGGACGTCATATTGAACAAAATCATCTGCAGTACCTCATCGTCTCAACTCTCACACGGAGGAGAACGATACATCCATCACATGGGCACACCCAACCATTGGGGGACGACTCAACTCTCTAGAGGATAACGATGCCCCAACCACTTGGGGGACGACTCAACTCTCACACAGAGGAGAACAATGCCCCATCACATGGGTATGCCCAACACTGGGCTCCCTCTCAAGTCGACTCAACTCAGTCTCAGAGGAGAACGTATCCTGGAGGATGTCTCACGACGTTGCAATCATCAACAAACCAAAGGTATGCCAACCACATTTTGGGAAAACATTGTCTACTACTCAAACTACCTTCTAAACATGATTATGACCAACGTTGTATGGGATATGACTCCTCTTGAGAAATGGATTAAGAGGAAACCCTTAATCAAACATCTAAAATGTTTGAATGTATAGCTTGGGCTCGTATTTTGGATGATAAGAGAAAGAAGCTAGATGCAAAGAGTCATGCTTGTATTATGGTGGGCTACTCTAATAAGTTGAAAGCCTACAAGTTGTTTGATCAAATGAAACGAGTTATTTGCAAGATGGATGTTGTTTTTTATGAGAAGATTCCAAGTACCGCTTTATTGAATTCTTTTGGATTGTTAAGCAGTGATCCAACTTGAAATTTTGAAGAAATTTGGATAAACTAAATATCACACAACATCAACCAATGTATTAACCAACGAGTCAACTGGTATGGAAAACCTGACTTGTAATCAACCTTCTACAACAAAGTCCACTACAAGTAATGTAATCCCTAGTCATTCAACTATATGGACTCTCATGGTGAATTTGATGCAAGTATTCTACAAAGGAACTTAACCTTCCCCATTGGAGATAGTGATCATGACTTATTTTTGGGTTTGAATAAACAACTACTAGACATATTTGAAATCATTGACCTCAGTCCATTACATATATTTTGAGGCATCCAAGTCTTGCAAATTGATGATTGTATCTTTCTATCTCAACCTAAATATGTTTTGGCACTATTACATAGGTTCAAGATGGAAGACTACAAGTTGTGTGACACCATATCAGTCAATGGCGATACTAACTATGGAGTGCAATTCTTTGAAGGTTGATGCTACTCTCTATAGACAATGTGTTGGTAATATAATTTATTTAACTCACAGTGAACCTCATATATCCTCCATTGTTAGTGTGGTCCCCAAGTTCATGTAGGATCTAAAAGAAAGTCACTTGAAGGCCACAAAGAGGATTGTTCACTATATGAAGGTTACATATCAACTTGGTATAAAGCATTGCAATAAGAATGTGAACCGAATAATTGGTTATACTAACTCAGATTGAGCTAGAGACATAGATGACAGGAAGTCAACTTTTGATTACATGTTTCATCTTGGATCTAGACTTATAGTCTAGTCTTCTGAAAAGCAAAAGGCAGTTTCCCTTTCAACCACAAAAGTTGAATATCAAGGTGCAATTAACACTACTCTAGAGACATTGTAAATCCACAAACTAATAAGTGAGGTCATATTTCATTTTCAATAATGCATTGTAGTGTATTGTGACAATCAAAGTGTAACGCAAGTCTTCGATAACCCTATAGTGCTCACAACAAAATGATGCATGTGTAGTGCTCACCACTGGTATAGGAGAACGTCATCTCTTGTTTATTACAAAACGAAAAATCACATTATTAATATCTTTACAAAGCCATTAATAGAAGCCAAGTTTGTAAGACTTTGACCTATGCTTGGACTTCAGTGAAGCTGCATCTATAAAAGGTGTTCATAAATAATTCCACCTCTTGAATCTCCAAAGAGTTGCACTAGCAGGAGGGTGTTGGAACTGTAAGTTCATCGTATTCCTGGATCTTTTGGAGACAATGGGTGCAAAACTGTCAACCATCAAAGATCTATTGTGAAGTCCAAGAAGTAGTCGACTAGGCAGTCGGATTGACTAAAGGTGGCCCTGACAAAATCCACTAGTGTGCAAATTGATGTAAAAACGTTGGAGACTTGTGGACACCTAAAGTGATCAAACTTGACATGTCTTTCTTATTTTATAGGAGTTAGTTATGCTTTGAGCTATGCTCATTTGTGCTTCAGCTCTGTAACGGTATCTATCAACACTACCTCTTCTTGGAATTTATCGTTATTCATTTCCACAATTCTTGGTTCTCCAACACTATTACAGAGCAATGGTTCATTCTTTATTTAGTCCTTTAGATATCAATGACCTAAGCATCACTTTCTTCAAGTCAACATGAGGGTCTATTGTTTTCCCTGAATATCACTTTGACACAGTGGACAATGCCTTACAAAAACAAATTTACCAACTCAACAAACAATGCAAGTCCTGGAAAAAGTAACTCGAAACCCTGAAGACAAAAATTCACCAAATTCACGAGGATATTCACATTTGCAGGGACAAACAACCAGCCTTGAAAGAATCGGTCAACCTCATAAAGAAAGAGCTAGCAAAATGCATGGATGAAAATATACGAAAGACAACAACATTAAGCATGGACATGCACTCATATGACAAGCTTCTCAATCTAGATACCAATATTGAAGGAGATACAGAGAACACCCAAAAATATTTATGGTGCCCCTATGCTTGTTAATAAAGCACTACTTTCCTCTTAGTGACCATGTCTCCAACAATGAAAAATGCATTTAGTTAAGTAATTCATTCGTTCTTATTCTGAAGGTTTGAGGTTTGTTTAGGAAAATTAAGAAATCAGATGTACATCTTCAATCTTTTAGGATGTTGATGGCCATTTTATGTCTTCCCACTCTTTTGCATATATCTAAGGCATAGCTGGGGCACATGTAATATTTTTGTGTTTTTATGCAAAAATCATGTTTCTTAATAGAACTAATAAAATGAATGATGTATAAATGTGATTGTTACAACAGGTTAACATGTTTTCTTATCATCATCGTACTTTTTAATCAAAGTTCATGTCTGTTTAATAATACTATTATCATTTACTTATAGTAATCCTATTTATTCCCTAATAACTTATATTATTATCATTAAAGAAAATATTTATACTCTATTTATTCATATTATACTTCCCTCAGAAAAAGAGAAAAAAGTCACCGAAAATAGTGTATAGGGTTCTTATATGCATTGTAGAATGCAACAAGGTTCTTATATGCATTCTAGAAAGAAAACAAGGTATGCCTATTTCCAAGAAAAATACAAGATCTAGAAACTCTTAAATGAGAATATGAACGTTACACAAAAGTCACCTGTACAAAGCCTAGGTTGCCGCTTTTGCTTTCTGCTCATAAACATTCATAATACATTGTTTATTAATTAGAACCAATGAAGTTTTACAAACACCCTTCTTTAATCAAATCTTAGAATTTCCTACTTGATAGCTCATGACAAGTACCTCATTTATCAATATTTTCCCCCTGGTCACCAGAGAGAGAACATAACATTTCCGTGCCAAATCTAACAACAGTTTGGCGAGTTTAAAAGATGAAACCCCAAACTCCCAAAAATATTTAATGACAATGCTTGGGAATTCATCTCTAAAATCCTCTGTTCTTCACCAAGTAAAACAGCCATACGGCTAGAAAAATCATGAAAATTTTGAACAGTAGATTTCCAGCTGCAAAACAGTAAAACCAATTAGCTCAGATTGCCACCAAAACCAGAACTCAGCTTTACAAAACATATTTAAAAGAAAAGAGCAAGTCCTCAAAAGGGGGAAGATATTGACACAACAAAAACAACCCCACCTTCATGCCTTTGTTCTTCAATTCTTGTCACCTTTAAACTCGAGTCTCCAGAAGCAGAAACCAATGCTCTGCATAAATCCATTGCATCTCAGATCGTTTTGTGACTTCAATAATAAGCATCATGCATTGTCCAAGTGAAACTGATTAAATATAGCATATGGAAATAAATCACATAATGGTCAACAGACACGAAATTTGGCTTTAGATGCATAGCCTGCAATATCAGTTGATATCCACTCACTGTACATGATAAAGTGAAAATGAAGACGCTTCAAAATTCGAACTTAAAAGCTACAGCTCCATGAACTTACCTTGAATCACGTGAAAACTCCATTGAACTAACAAAGAACATATGAGCTCCTTTAACTTTTTGACATGGACGCATTTTGCTCACTTTGATTATAGAGATATCACCTTCACTTGTTCCACTGTGCAATCACGACCATATTAAACTAAACTCATAATTCAAACCCCAAAATATAAAATTAAATAAATAAAGAAGAAGAAGAAGAAACCATGCACCATTTTCCAACTATGGTGCAATAAATTTTATTTGATCCCTGCAAATTTTCAACTTTGCATGCTTTCTTACTTGTTTAATGTGACATACCTTCCAATAGTCATGGAATTCCATAGGCATTCATAAGAAAAAGGAAAAGCCCATAATGTCCACAAGAACAGAAATAATAATAAATAAATGTGAAGATTCAATGAATGATTGATATGCAGTCAAGAAGACTTGACAGATATAGTATCCAAGAGACATTGCTATGTTAATAGACACAATCCTACGTAATAATTTTTAGTATAATTTTTTTCGAGAGATGCTTCTTGTATCCCACTGTAGCAAGCATGCACCTTCCCATTATGAAAATAGATTCAATAAGCGAAGCCAGTTTGCAACATTTAACTACTCAATCTCCTTCATCTAAGAAGCCGCAAGTGGGTGGTACCTATTCCACCAAGGTCGCTCAGGAGTTGCACCTGGCTCCAACCACTTTCATGAGCACAAGCATGAAGAAAGGTGGAGAACATGTTGCTGGAGAGACTTGAACCTTGGTGGGGGCAATAACAGTGCCCTGCTTTCACCGACTCAGCAAGCCACTGTTGACAATTACTAATATAATTGATATAAATTAGATACAATAAATTTGATGTGTTTATTCCAGACATTTTTCTCTCAGGATTTAAAGAATAATCCGTTCTTAGTTTTCCCTCGGCTTACTAATATCACATAGTCCCTGTTCCTCCTGTCCTGTCTGATCCTTTTTTATGGGATTTCAATTTTCTCTCATTTACATATTAATATTATGTCTAGTGAGGAATCTTAGAAAGTATAATTCTGCAACATTTGTTAGAATTGGACATACAAAAGCAGAACTTCCGTACATAACCAAAAGGATCATAATAACCTTTTACTGGCAACAACTGATATCCTTCAAAAGTTAAGGAAGAAATGGCAATGTCCTAACATATGAATAATGTAAATTTGACAGACGATGTCATTAGCTTCGAGAATAAGGGATGGATGGGAAACATGAAACTCAAATAATAAAGGATAAACATGCATAACAGAGTACATCCGAGCCCCTCAAGAGTCAAAACAAACTAGCAAATAATGTGCATAACCAGCTGTGTCAAGAAAGAGTAGACTGAAAACTTGATCTCGTGATGTCAAAAGGAAGATCTAGTAAGGCATGATCCCAAATCTTCTTAGCAAGATAATACATTTCATGTCTTGGCTACATCCAAGGATACAAAACTAATTGAAAAAACTAGTCACTATATAAGCAGAGTCTGTCCTGAAACAGATATGATTAAACACGTCCCTCAATATCCTCCAGTACATCTTAGACCATAAGTGATATCCATAAATTATAAGTTATTGGTACAGTGGCAGATCCCTGTGATGGGATTCCATTCCACATTAACACTTCCTCTCTTTAGTCCCACTTAAAATAATGGAAAATGGCAGTGCTTGCAATCAAAAGAATGTTATCTGGAGCTGATTCATTACATTAATGACGTCTTGCAAATAGCACTATTATTCCACAAAAAATTGTATCTTAGATCTTAAGAGTAGCAAGCATCTTGTATGTTCATTTTATAATCTATACAGGTTTTTCAGCTAACAACAACACATCAACCAAATATAAGATAAGGGGCTGCCTACTGTAAATGTCTAATTTTCATAGAGCCATGTAACCCAAAGGGTAGAAACTCCAATATCAATAGATATTGGCTGTAATCCTAAGTTGCAGGAAACGCCCCCCACAGGTTTCCTGCCCCGAAACAGTACGAAACTCCGAAACCGGTACGGTACGGCCAGGAAATGCTGTCGGCCGTACCGTACGGCATTTCCCGATTTGGAAACGTCGTACGGTACAGCCGGCGGCATTTCCTGGCCGTACCGGCCCGTACGGCCGGCGTTTCGGGCGTCTTTGAGGCAAAACAAGAGGAAAAAAGGGGGCCATGGGGCCCCCAAATAGTGAAATATATTTTTTTTTTGCATTTTCTATGGTTTTCTTGCATCATTATTGCACTTTTTTATTGCATATTTTTTGCATCATTATGTTTTTCTTGCAATATAATGTCTTATTTTTAAAAAAACTATATATGCATATATATATATATATATATATATATATATATATATATATATATATATATATATATATATATATTTTATATATGGCGTTTCCCCAAACGTTTCTATTTTTGGGGGGCCTGTTTCATACTGTCCCGGTTTCGGAAACTTGGAAACGTTTCCCCATTTCGTGCAACTTAGCTGTAATCAAAGAGAAATTTAACAAAGGTATAGGCAACTGAAATATAACTAGCTTTGTTTAAAGCAAGATAAGCAGTACAATTCACTGAACTCCCTCTATCTCATGAACAGACGCAACAAAATAGCAAGTTGGATTGATATATTTAAGACTCCTTTTACCATGGATATGTTAATGTTTGTAGGATCAGACAGGTACTTCCACAAAAATCCAAGTGTCTAGACGTGTGGAAGTCGTCCAATGCCTTCAACCTTAGTAATTTACTTTAAGGAATTATTAAAGTGTAGTGTTTTTATAATTACAGTGAGTTTAATTTAATGAAATGCTAAGGTAATTAGCATTAGTGAACTAAATGAATCCTAGCCCTTGATCTCAAGTGAGTTGAGATTTAATCTCAACCATCAATCACTTTGGAGATTAGGGTTATATTTGATTCAGTCAAAACTCAAGATTATAAAAGCAGCCAAGATGAGAGGAGAAAACATAGAAGGAGAACTCATTGACAGTATTGAGGCACGAAGGACTATGATTCAAAGTGATCTCAGGAAGGTGAAGGACTTTCATCTTGAGATCTACCTCAAAGGGAGAAAAGAATAAGCAGGGCAGCAAGAGGAGGAATAACCAGCAGCCAGAAAACAATTTGTGGAGGCCGTACCAGCAACGCAGAGGCTGTACAATTTTCTGGAGAGCCGTACAGCCAAGGAGGGGCCGTACAGCAGTAGATCTGGGCCAGCAGAGTGCCGTACAGCCCACGTAGCAGCCGTACAGTATCACAGAAGTACCGTACAGCCACCATACAGCCACAGGCAGGGCCGTACAGGCCGCGGACTGTACCGTACAGTGACCGTACAGAAGCAAGGACACGCCATACAGGCCATACGGGAAGCAGGCTGAAATTCTGGGCAGCAGATCAGCAGAGGGTTTGTCTTTAGCAGGGCACAAGAAGCCAAGTTTTCGCTGTAATTAATTATTTTCTCGAGTGGGCAGATTTTTCCTAGGTTGGGAAAGCCCTTGAAAGCTTTGATATTATTGAATGAGAAACTGATTTGAAGGCCAGAATTTTCTGTGTGCTGTATGAGATTTTATTTCCATTTTACTTCCGCTGTTTTAATTATTTCTACTCAGTATATTTTATTCAGTGAGCCATAATTTAGTTTTTCAGCAAAGAAACCACTAGGAAATAACATATCTAGGTGCTGGGAATAGAGAGATTTTTTAATAGGATATGAGCTGCAATGGTTGAAATTTGAAAGTAGTGACAATATTTTAGATCTTACATCAGATGGAACAATGGTTTTATGTGAAAGATACTAAAAAAAAGCTTGATTATAAAAAGGATCTCAACAGTGAAAGCATGAAAAGCTGATAGCAATTGTCTTTTGAAACACATCAGAATTTGGTAACTATTCAAATTTCACATAAACATCAAATAGGAAATTACAAAACCTTCTAATGTTGCAAGATGATGATTCGACTCATTATGCTACCACCAATGAGAGCACTGCATTTTATTATTTCCATGATAAATCTTGAATCCTTATTATTTTCATAGAAGTTTAAGAGCATAACTTCTGTACTCTGACAGAAAATGACAAAAATCAACTGCTACATCTCCTTGTCAAGTGCATCTGGAGACTTCTCATTTACAAGAACCAACTTAGGCAATCTGACAGTCAATAGCAGTCTCTTTGTCCAACAAATACAAAGTGGTGATCTGGACTCTGGATAGTGGAAGCCTGATAAAAACAGATTGATAAAGAGGTTTGCAGGCACTACTTGCTACCCATTGATTGCCAAGTGCATTTCCATATGAACTACATCAATATTTTACACCAACCCTAATTCATAGCACTATGAGAGATGGCCCCTGATCTCAGAGTCATTAGACAGCACTCCCATTACATTGCAGCCCCATTTTGTGGCTTGATAGATTATATATTAGATAATCTACTCAGGAGAGAATTACTATCTTATTCATGCCTGCAAAACTAGAATTGACCATGGCTGCTAGGGGAGGTTCTAATTCTTCCTCCCCATTCACCTCATCCTGTACTACAAACTGCTGGAACTCATCACTGCATGCAAACTTAGAGGCACTTGAGCACTTGAATTCTTTCAGTCTGGTTTTGAGTTAAATAGACTTGTTGTGGATGTGGATTTGAGCTTCTTAGCACTAAGTTATACTTTACAGCTATTTCCAATTCTCAATGTTCATTCTCATTTGGCACTTTTTGATGTGCCCCCTTCAATGTATTTCACAACTTTGTAGTTCACCTTCAAAAGCTCAATTAACTATAGTTACCTGAATGGTGGAAAACTAATTCATACAATCTCAACTAAGACAAAAGCACACACTGCAGAAGAAATGTGTTCCCTGGTATACCACATCCCCATCAAAGACATATAGAACAAAGTTCCTCTTCTATTCATCATCACAAACAGACACATCATCTCAATTCATATTTATAGTGTTAATCTCTAGCTCTTCATAGGCGGCATAATAGGATTCTCAATGCCAAGATATCTTTTTGCTTGCTAGTTTAAGTTTCATGTTCTTTATGGCATCTATTCTGAACATGCAGAGGAGGTGGTCACTTTCCACATGAGCTTGATCCTTTCAACTTTCAAACAAATGGGCATTTTTCTCAGTTTAAATGATCACACTTGATATTATCATGTAATCAATATTTGTTTGATCCCACTAGTTCTCCTGAAGCTGTTGTACACAAAACCATACTGTCAGGACTTAGACCTAACCATGAAAAACAGCTTTTTTGTATTCCGATAATTCACTCTGGGCATAACAATGTTAGAAACAAATGTTTTTATGTATATCTAGAGACTATTCCTTGGACTTTCACTTGACTTCAAGGTATCCATGGCTGATATCTAGGACTACACAATCAAAAGAACTGAAATGAAGTGACTTAGACCAAAAGGCAAAAGTCTATGCATACCAGATCGCACCTAGCCACCAAAGGTCTAGAAACTACTTCTTCCTATCACTCTTGTTGGGTGTTATACAAAGCTACCCACGTGTGGCTTTACCAGGATGGTACAATCCTTTCATAGAGCCTCTACTAAGAGATCAGCAGCAGTAAGTTGTAATTAATCACAACTTCTCATTAATTTAGCATAGGAGTCATATTTGACTAGTGTAATTACTTTAACAGTCTGTCAGTCAGTAATTTTAAATTTACTGTGGTATGCAATATGGGGTTCCCATTGTAAAAACCTACCACTTTGTTATTTTGTAATCATCGAAGCTTGAATTTGGATTGGAAATTTCTTCTAAAGAGTTCAACATAATACCTATTCTTTACTTGGCTTTCTTGCTACTTATTTTTCCCCTTATTGAGTGTAGTGAATCCCATCCAGCTTGCTACAAGTGGTAGATTTAGTCAATCCCAACACTATTTTTTCTGCAATTTCAGTTTTCCATGTTATTTGTGTGCAATCTGTTCATCACCATCTTACCCAAGGAGAGAAAAAACAATAGACCTTTTTAATCTGTAGCTATTATGCAACAATATTGTTTACAGCTTCAACCTTTTAGTGGGTTTCTTCAAACTAATTCGAGGATGAACCTTTTCAAGGAAGGCTGAAATGTAATGAACATAAATAAACATAAAGACATAATATTTAATACTAAGTATATACTATATAGTAGAAGTAATAAATGTTAAACTAAATATGGAGAATATATGAACAGAAAGAGATGGAAAATGTGAGATAGTAATATATCATTGTGAGTAAAAAAGAAATATGAGAGTGTTGTATATATATCAAGCAAGTTCCACTATTCTCATTAGAAACCCCTCACCTAATCTCTTTCATATAACATCAACCTAAATTTCATATCCTTATTAATATGACTTATTTCTCACTTTATTACATTCCATTCTATAATTACTCTTAGATACATCACATCCTTAAATAAAAGAAACATTACAATGACTAACTCCCCCTCTTAATGTTTATTTCATTTTGCATTACTCCTAACAGCTCTCAGAATTTTTTGAACTTAGTGAAGATGTTCACTACTTGATTTTGGGACCTGCAACAAATCAATTCTATCTCTTTCTTCGGCATGTTAGTTTTTGGGTTACTCCAAAAGTGTTTACACCATGGTTAGGGTTGCTTCATGAGATTTGGGGTGCATGGTGCATGTTCAACCCCTAGATGATCCGTGATGGATTTTCACATGAGAAATGGTCCGTGATGGATTTGTACCTTGGAGATGGCTTACTTAGTGATTGCTTGACTTTAGTTGAGTGCTTGTTCAACATTCTTCTAGTGCGTTGGAGATCTCCTAACAGCTTGGATGACATTCTACATGATGGAAACACAGAGATGGTTGCTTGGTTGGAGAACACCGTACGTAGGAGGAGCGTTTGGTAATATTGGAGGAGGACATCAGGGCCTAGACAACACATGATAGCTTGGATCCTTGTATGGAAGCTTGGAGTTGGCTGGAGGACCTTGGGTCGCAACAATGTTCATGCAGGGGGGGTTGACCCAATGGAGCACATGGCTTAGGAGGCTCGTTGGTGTCTTCGGAGGCTTGTAGGAGTGTTGGACACACCTTGTGGAGTGCCCTCGCATTTGGAGCCTTGCTTGTGGACAACATCACGTTGGAGCTTGACATGTGTACCCATGGGGTATAGCGCTTCACATGTAGGAGCCTACATGTGATTATCGTAGATTGCTTGTAAGGGCATTGGCCCACATATGTATCGTTGGCCTCCCTTACCTCTCATATATATAGAAGAAGGAGAGAGTCTTTTCATTCATCATCATCATGCTCTTCTCTATGTACTTGTCTTCTTGGAGTTATTTGCTAGGGCTCATGAGGAAACCTTGGGAGGAGTTATACAAGGGCAGAGGATGTCTCTATTGGAGCTTGCTCTAGTGAGATGCTTGGGTTTGTTCTTGTGAGCTAAATGTTGGAGATGATCATCACTCATCATTCTTGTTCATTATTGTGGAGAGATGTGACCACAAGGAGCACACTTCTCTCTCTCATTCTTGTGAAGAGATGTGACCATGAGGAGCACACTTCTCTCTCTCTCTCTCTCTCTCTCTCTCTCTCTCTCTCTCTTGGAGTCAATAGGGTTTCTTGATCTTGTTGGAGCATCTTGAAGTCTAGGGTTAGGGTTTCATCGCTTGGAGACTTGGAGATTAGGGTTTTGGGATAAACCCTAGGTTGTACTTGGTGAAGAAAAGAACAAGAGGAGACATCTTGCCTTGGAGGACATGATTGAGTGATTCATGCTTGTTAGATCTCCTTGGTTTAATAAGCTAGCGTTTTCTTGGTTTTCCCTAGCTATGGTTTTGGAGAGCTAGTGGATTGCACTAGCCATGTGATAAGGCTGTGGTATGTACATGAACTTAATCTTTATACATATTAATGAAGATTTTAGCTGTCCAATACTTGTGTAAATTGCAGATTTAATTTTCAGCAATCAATATTCTTCATGATTTATAATTTCCAGCACTATATGTCTTGTTGATTTGGCATAAATTAAGGGTGAAATTGTTCAGTGATTTAACATTGTAACTGAAGAATATACGGGCAGATTTGACTACTGTTTTACTGCTTTCATAAGTGGTTTTCAGATCTGTTTTTTGCTTGATACGATTTCCCTAGAGGGCTGAAACTTATTGGAACACATTGGTCTCTTTTCCCTTGGATTGCCTAGATGATTGGGATTGTTAAGTGTTGAAATATAGTTCGTTGCGGTTGTTGTTTTGTTTATAATCCATAACTACCCTAAGGCTGAAAATTCACAGGGTTAAGATCGAGGAAACCTCTTGTTGAGAGGTGAAATTTCTGTTTTGCATTAAAATTCATTTGGGCAGAGATTTCCACAATGCACTAGTCCTCAGATGTAATGATGATGAATTTCTACATGTTTTGTTTTTGAATCCTAGATTGGATTCTTTATCATCTTGATTTCGCTTTGATTATCACAATCTAGAGTTATTGGTTGCATTTGGTGAAGCTTCAAATCACATAAAATCCTACATAACCATAGACATATCGCCTCGCAAGTTGCTTTGTATTCTACTTCTATTGTTGAAAGAGCCACTGAAGGTTGCTTTTTACTTGCCCACGAAATCACTCCACTACCAAGAGAGAAAACATAACTTATTGTAAATTTTCTCTCATTCATATCACCTACCTAATGTACATCTGAAAAACCATTCAACATGAAATTGTCATTCTTGTCAAGTACAATACCACTACGAGGCACATTTAATATACCTTAGCACTCTTTTCGTTGTGTTCCAGTGTATCTCCCTAGGACAGTTTAAAAACCTTGACAACATACCAACAATGAAAGTTATGTTTGCTCTAGTTGTTGTAAGATATACCAACCCTTGTACAAGTTGACAATATAACAATTCCTTAACCACCTATGATTTATCATCTTTCGCAATCTTTGAGTTTACCTCCATTGGTGTTTTTCTAGGATTGCAATCTGCCATTTTGAACTTCTTTAACAATTCCAAAGCATACTTTGCCTATGAGATGAAAATCATATTTTGTTGTCACCAAACTACAATTTCCAAACAATAATGTAGTAATCCCAAGTCAATCATGTCAAATGAATTGCAAAGATGATCTTTTTCATCTTTAATCAACTGAAAATTGTTACCTATAATTATTAGATCATGAATCTATACAACCATAATCATAATTTCTTCTCCTTTTTCTTTGAATTACAAGTTAAGATCAAAATTGCTTCTCTTGAAACCACTGGATCTAAGCCTTAAGGTACTAATCAATATTTTTATACCAATCTCCAAGGGCTTGCTTGAATCCATAAAAGACCTTTACCAACTTACATACCCACTTGTCTTCTCTTTCAACAACAAATCCTCCTTGTTGCTCCATATACACTTCTTGCAAATCCCCTATTAAGAATGCAATTTTGACATCCATCTGGTGTACCTTCTATCCAAACTATGTTTGCAATAGCTAACAACATTCTAATTGTAATCAATTTTTCCATTGGAGGAAAATTTTCCTCATAATTTATACCTTCTCTTTGCACATATCCTTTTGCAAATAACCTAGCCTTATATTTATCATCGAACCATCTAGTTTGAACTTAATTTGATATACCCATTTACAACTTATTGGTTTCTTATTTGGAGGTGTCAACTAACTTCTAAGTCTTGCTTTTCATTAAAGCGTTATATTCTATTTTTCTTGCATCTCTCCATTCTTGCTTGTTGTTCCCTTCATTAAAAGAAGTTGGATGGTATGAATTCACAACTTCACTCATCAAAGCAAGACTTACCTAATAGGGTGACCTTGTTCTCCTCTCTCCATGTTGCATCTCATCCGGTTTTGCATCTTGTAGAACCGTTTTGGCCTTTTCTAAGAACTACTTAACCAAGTGCATGTTGGAAATTTGCAACTTCGGGCAGTCATTCTCCACAAGAAAGTACAAGAAGACACATCTACACCATCACAGAAGCCCCGAGAAGAAGTTGAAGACCCAGGAAGAGAAGTCGGCCTCACAGGAAAATAATAAAGTAATTGAAGACCCAGAAATAAGAAATCGACCCCAGACTGGCGCCCAGATTAGTATAAATACAGGATAGGCTCATTTCATTTGGACAGGCAAACAATTCTCCTTTCTGCAGTGTGCACAAGGCAGTTGCAGCTACAGTTGTGTTATTTCGCTATATCTTGGTTCTGGTTGTCTTGGAGAGTGTGCCACACTTGGAGAAGCTCTTTCTTGGTTATTCTTGGTCATATTATTGAGGAGCTAGGTCTTGGTGATGCTAGCCTTGGGGAGGATCTTCTTTGTATGGTATTTTGGCTATTGATGGTGATGTACTGGTAATATCTTGGACTGAATTCTTCTACAGAAAGGTTGTTGGGTTTTCTCCCAAGGTTGGGTTTCCCAAGATAAACTCTTGTGTTCGTGTGTCTATTGTGCATGGTTAATATTTCTAGATCTTGTTATTTCCGGCAATGTTATAGTTGCGATTTTCAGTGTATAGTTATTCTATGATAATTGATGTAGGAAAGTGAATCTTGTTATTAATCATAAGGCAATAACTATCTGATCTGAGAATCATATAAACATCAACAATGTGATCTTCTCCTTCTAACTCCAACTCTGTTTTTTCTTCCTCCTCTTCTTTGTCCTATTCTCATCTTCATCTCCTATATGTGATAGGAGTTTCAGGGTTAGGATCTTCGTTATCAATCCGCAAAACTTCACCTTTCCATTTGCACACGTGAGCGTTTCTCATCAAAAATCACATCCCTGTTATAATTTTAGAAGTTACAGTTATCTTCTTTAACATCCATTATCAATTGCATGTAATAAGGATCATTGAAAGATAAACAATCACAGAACACAAGATATATCCTGGGAAACCCTCGTGGGGGAGAAAACCCAGCAACCAATTCTTCAGTATAGATTCCTTCAACCAGTACAATGTCACATTATAGCTCTCCACAAATAAACCAAGACCAAGATACCAAAGACCAAGAAACCAACACCGCCTGCGCTAGACCTCCTTTGCTATGCTCCAAATACACAAGAGAAGGCAAGTTGTGTGTGTATACAAATGAGAGGAACTCGACCTCTATTTATACACATAACTTGACTCCCGAAAAGACGCAACCCTAAGAGGGGTCGTTTTGACTTTTACAATAAGGATAACAATAAAATAATAATTTCTTTTGAGTCGATTTATACAATAAGATTAAAATAACCTTCTCAAGGTTTGACCGATACAAATACAAAAGAATATCTTCCATAGTTACATCAAAATATCAACACTCCCTCTTAACTAGGAAGGTATTCTTTGTTGCCACACGAGCTCATGACCATTGACTGTTGAACATATGAATCTATACATCATCGACTATCCATAGTACAACATGACTTCACAGCCAATGCATCCAAGGTTTGTGGGTAGCTCTCAAATAGATTCAACATGTCACCATGACATCCACTACCCCGCAATGCCTCTGTACCTCACCATGTGCGCCCCTGTTACTTCACAGCCA
This sequence comes from Picea engelmannii, assembly GCA_009831015.1. Classification (NCBI taxonomy): domain Eukaryota; kingdom Viridiplantae; phylum Streptophyta; class Pinopsida; order Pinales; family Pinaceae; genus Picea; species Picea engelmannii. The sequence goes on from ML782706.1 coordinate 354,927, forward strand.
ATACATCCAAGGCCTGTGGGTAGCTCTCAAATAGCTACAACATGTCCCTAGGACATCCACTACCCTGAAATGCATATGTACCTCATCACTCCCTCTGAAGAGGGACCACGCCAAGCTTGTCCCTGAAGTGCTCAAACTTCCTCCTCGACAGTGGCTTGGTCAACACGTCCGCAACCTGCTCCTCGGTAGTCGCGTACCAGAGCCTCACTGCTCCCCTCTACACCATATCCCTGATATAGTGATATTTGATCTCGATATGCTTCGACCTGTCATGGAACACCGGATTCTTTGAGAACTTCATGCAACTCTGGTTGTCACACCAAATGCAGGTCACCTCGAGTTTGAGACCAAATAACCCAGACAACAGCTTTCGAAGCCACACTGTTTCTCTACATGTTGCACATGCTGCCACATATTCAGCCTAGGCCGTACAGAGTGCTACACATGATTGCTTCATGATGCTCCACGAAACCATATTGGAGCCTAGACTTACTCTTCCGATCAGGAATACTGTCAGCCCAATCTGAATCTGAATATCCATATAACCCGAAATCATGGTCTGTCACATACCTGAGACCATAATCCAATGTACCCTTAAGGTATCTTATCACATGTTTTGTTGCGACCAAATGAACCTGCCTGAGCTACTCCATATACTGACTCAAGGTGTTCACAGCAAAACATATATCCGATCTCGCGTTCGTCAAGTAAATCAATGAACCCACCATCTGCCTGTATAAAGTAACATCCACAGTCTCTGAAGTCATATCCTGCAACAACTTCAGATTTTACACCATAGGTGTAGCCATTTCCTTGCAATCCAACATCTCGAACCTCTTTAAGATTTCCACTATATACTTCCCTTGATTCAGAAAGATCTCATCCTATCTCTTCCATACCTTGAGACCCAAAAAGTAATGCATCATCCCGAGATCTTTCATCTCAAACTCAACAACCAATTTTCTCTTACACTCTGAGATGAGCTTTTCCAAACCTATTAGAAATAGGTCATCCACAACCTTAAAGTAAAGGATAGGATCTGCACTGCTCTTTGTAAATATTAAGCTCGTCAGAAAACTGTCGATCTTGCCATACAATGCTCTGGGTGCCTGCTTTAATCCATATAAATCCTTCTTCAATCTGCACACATGCGTCTCCCTGTCATGTACCTCAAACCCTTGTGGTTGCTCCACATATACTTCCTCTTTTATTTCACCATTCAAGAAGGTTGTTTTCACATCCATCTGATGCACCTTCCATTTCATTATTGCGGCCAACAAAAGTATAGTCCTGATCGAGGTATATCTCGCCACGAGAGAAAATGTCTCCTCATAGTCAATGCCCTCCTTCTAAGAGAATCCTCGAACAACAAATCTAGATTTATACTTTTCAATAGTGCCATCAGCTACATGTTTCGTTTTGTAGATCCATTTTGAACTTACTACTGATTTCTCCTTCAATCTGTGGACCACATCCTAGACATCATTCTTTACTATGGACTGATATTCCTCCCCCATGGCATCCTTCCATACCCTCTTTTTTGCAGCCTCTTCATAAGTGGACAATTCTACATCCATGATATCACACAAACATGCCACATAGTTGGAATACGATTTCGGCTTCTTACTATCCCTGAGATATTTTTCTGGGGCACCATATATTTCTACATCTATGATGAGCTCTTGTGCCCAAGTTGGTCTTCTCTTGCGACAAGGCATCTCTACTGGCCTCTGAGGTTCTGCCATGTCATTAACCTCATGAATGACTTTCTCTGGTTCAATTGCTTTTGCCTCTGGAACTCTAGTAACTTCATTCTCCTCCTCATGAACCTCTTTTGCACAGTCCTGTTTTGATTTGTTGAAAGTTGCACTCTCATCGAAGGTGACATCTCAGCTAATCTCAACTTTCCGATGACCGGGAATATATATTTTGTGTGCCTTCGATGTGTCACTGTAAGCAACAAATATGCCATTCTTTCCGAATGCATCCAATTTTGTCCTCTTTTCCTTGGGGACATGCACAAATATGGGGCAACCAAATATCCTTAGATGGCTAACTTTCAACTTCTCTCCTGAAAACATCTCCTCTGGTGTCTTGTTTTCAAGTACTTTGTGGAGACTTTTGTTCTGCACGTACACTGCAATCTTTGTTGCTTCTGCCCACAGATGCATAGGTAGATCTTGATCATGGATCATAGCCTTCACTGCTTCCATGATCGTCTGATTCTTCCTTTCTGCTACTCCATTCTGCTGAGGATTGTAGGGAGTAGAAAGCTCCCTCTTAATCCCAGCTTCCTTGCAATATTCTTTGAATTCCTCTGAAGTGAATTCTCCTCCATTATATGATCGCAAGGTCTTTATCTTCCGCTTTGTCAGGTTTTCTACTAGTGCCTTAAATTCTTTGAATTTTCCAAACACTTCATTCTTTGCCTTCAACAAATAGATCCAAGTTTTACATGAGTAATCATCAATAAAAGACACATAATATACATACCCGCTTAGTGAAGTTGCTTACATCGGTTTGTTATCGTCCTTATACACACCTACCAACGTGGAGAAGTCTCCAATCCACTTGGTGTGTCCTTGGAGGCACAAGCCTAAGTCTGGACCCACCGTCACCTCGATCCAATCTTCTTCCATCTAGGCTCACTCCTAGGGAAGCCAAGGGGGGTAGACCCTATTTAACTATGTTACATTTTAATTAATGATCTAGGAGTTAATTTGGCTTTTTATTAAGGATGCCCAACCCAATGACAATCAGACAATGCAAATGCAACTTTTAAATGACAGGCAAACCTTTTCTTTACAATACAATAAATAGACCAATGCCTTAAATATACCCAAAGTTTACTTACACAATTACAAAATATATCTACAATATGAAATACAACATGAACTACTTACACAATGATTTTAATAATGAAATGACTTCTAACTTTAAACGACTATTTCCAAATGAATGAAAGAATACTTTCAACCCAATAAACAATGACGCATCAATACATGTAAATATTCACAATGAAGGAGATAGCTTGAAACTGAAAATGCTTGGAAAGTAAAACGCATGGAAAGTAAATTGTTTGAAGATAAAATTGCACAACTTGGAAAGAAAGATAATTGAACTTGAAAGTGTTGAAATAATGTAACTGCAAAGTGTATTCTAATTATTATTGTTGTATTATTCATTAGATCAATCCCCTATTGCGGATTGATCATGTCGACTATTGTAAAAGACCAAATCCCCTTTTGTGGATTGGTCAAAACATAATTG
>ML782706.1:367697-379901 GCA_009831015.1 Picea engelmannii
AAACTCCACAGTTAAGCGCGCTTGAGCCAGAGGCGTCTTGGGATGGGTGACCACCTGGGAAGTCCTGGTTACCGGGTGCAAGCCCCAGAAGTGATGATTGATGCTATGCGATTCATTTCGTTGGCTTCAACCCATTTCTTCACCCCTGGGAGCATCACCCGATGCAATGAGTGCTAAGTGGACTATTCAAATCATGAGAATTATTGGTCAGTTGAGACTAATACTCATGAATATGGGTCATAGATTAATGACTTACACTACGCAGTTAATCCCAAAAATAATATCTAACATTAATCTTCTCATCATCCTCATGATCTTCTACCAGATCTACTTCACCTTTTCCTCTTTTATTTTCTTTTTTTTTATGCTCTTCCTGTTTGTCAAAGACATCATTTTCGTCAAAATAAATATCCTCAACATTTAAGATATATGGAGTCGATGGCCCGAAAATCCTATCCAACTCCTCCTAACATCATTTTCACTTGAAGCTTCTTCAAGAAAGAGACCATCAAAAGTATCCATGGTATCCCGAACATTACAAACACTAGGGGTTTCATCCTTAAGTTCCTCTTTAACAGATGCTAGAAAATTAGATTGTACCTCATAACATCCCATCTCTAGCTCACGATATACAAGCTCATTTATGGGTTTCTTAGGATTTTCAACATGGTATTTTCTTTCCAATTCTCTGTTTAATCTAAACATGGCCCCATCTGCAGTGGGAAGGGTGGCATAAGTTAAATCCATTTGTAAATTTCCCCCCAAATCTGCAGTTGTTTTTCGTGAGAGAAACATACCCCAAGCATCTGGCACATCAATCACTACTATGTCCATTTCTATCATGATGTCCAAGAAAGCAGCCAAATGCACTTGTAAGCCCTTTATCAAACCATGCACTTGAATCGTTTTACTATCCATGGCACAAATGTTATGGTAAGGCCTTGAAATCCTTAAATTTAACTGTTTCATTACTTTCTTAGTCATAACATATGAACTAGCCCCAGAGTCTAGCATGCAATTATGAAGGGTATAGTTGTTCACAAGTAGAGAGAGGAAAAATGGTTGAATTTTTTTGTTCCCCCTATCCCAATTCTGCAAGATCACAGGTGCATCTTGGTAAGCTCTAGCTGGTGGCCTGTCAACATTGTTCTGAGGAGGATTTTCTATGGCTCTAAGTAATTTCTCCCTTTGAAATGGGATCTTCATAATTTCTGCTACAAGGACCAACATCTTCACATTATTCAACCACCCCCCTAAGTCAATATTTAATTTTGTATCTATAGGAAAGATTGATCTAGGGGCAAGAGGCACCTAAGGAACACTTGTTTGAGGTTGGTCTTGATTTCTAGTTCCATTCCTTTGATAAGTTAAACCTCTATACCTAGCCAAATCTGAAACCCGTTTGGGAGTAGGCTTAGGACCAAATTTTTCTGTTGCTCTGTGTACCATATCATTCATGCAGTTTACATCCATACCATGCTCTGTTAAATCCATCCATTCATTCATGCCAACATTGTACTTTCGACCACACATGTTAACTTGTTCATTTTCTGATCTAGAGAACCCTTCACCACAAATCTCCCGGAAGACTAGGCAAGTTAATTCTTCGTGAAATTCCCGACAAGGCCTACAATAAGGGATAAATCGGTAATTAACCAAGTTAGTAGACTCAAAAGGATTTGGTGGCCTTTGCTCTTGAGGTGGGGGTCTTTTTGGCCATTTATCATTTGTTGTTTTATCTGATTGGCCTTGTTGCCGCCTTATACACACTTGGGCTATCATGGAATAAATCGTCAATCCACTTAGTGTATCCTTGGGGGCAAGTCTCGAGTCAAGGTGTTGTCACCTGATACTCGACTCTTGCCCCCAAGGACACACTAAGTGGATTGAAGATTTCTTTCACGATAGCCCAAGTGTGTATAAGGCGGCAACATTTTTGGTGTCATTGTCGGGGATAAATCTTTCTATTCCCGGAATACGACTTTGTTTCCTTTTTGTTTGCTTTACTTATTTTATGATGCTTGTTGTTTATCAGATCTAGACTCAATCATCTGGCGACTCCACTAATTTCTAATTTGACTAAGTATTCTACAAGAAGGAATTCATAAGGCTTAGCTGACTTCATTCCTGAACCTGAACAGGTTTATAGAAGGAGGTTAGCCAAAGCATCTTCTCGTAGAATCCTTAGTCATTTAGGCTCTGAGTCCATTTCTGATATCCACTTGCTTTTTGTTAATGATAGTTTTATTTCAGAAATGGCAATTTATGATCCTTGTGATTTTTCTGCAATAAACAATTATCCTCATGCAATTCCAGAAAAAGCCATAGAAAAATTACCTAGCTTTCAAGGCAATAATGTTATTTCTGCAAAAATGCATGTTAAATCTTTTATGAGATGTATTAATAAGTGGTGTGCAGCACATGACCATGAAGATGTGAAAATGAAACTCTTTGTCCTTTCCTTAGAAGATGATGTCGTAGATTGGTACGAGGACATGCCCAACAACACATTCAAGACACTTAAAGATCTGTTAGATGCCTTGAATGAAAAATGGGGGGGAAAAGAGAGATCATCGTCACCTGTTGGCAGCCCTCAACACAATAAGGAAGAACGAAAACGAGACTATGGATGAATTCAACAAAAAGTTCGATGAGTTAGTCTCAAGTATGCATACAGATATCAAGCCTCCGGATAACGCTATTTTGATCTATTATGTTGAGGCTTTTAGTGGGGAAATGAGATATCAACTTAGAGATAAGGAACCCGCCAACCTCAAAGCAGCTCAGGATATAGCAATAAAGATTGACAAAAATATGCAAGCTTCAAGAAAGTCTAATCTTCCAGGTTTCACTCGAGGTAGTTCTTCTAGGCAAACAGAGGCAAAGGAAAAGGTTGCAGCTCCTGACAATAAAGACCCAAATTTCGACCCTTTAAAGGTCGTTACTGAAATGGTTAAAAGAATGGAAGCAACCCATGCTACTCAGCTTAGTGCTTTACAGAATAGGCTAATAGCTATGAAAAGATCTCAAAATAATAGATTCCAACCCAAACCAAATAATGATAGGTGGCAAAAGAAAGGTCCTCCTCAAGACCAAAGGCCTCCTAATCAGTTAGAATCAAATAATGTGGTTAATGAAGAAATACCACCTTTTTGTAGAGCTTGTGAAGATTTTCACGAAGAATCTACCTGCCCAGTCTTTTGTCAAATAAATGAACAGAGCCTTCCTTCAACAAACAATTTTATGGGGCAATCTAGAAACTCCAATCATATAAACAACTTTGGTGAAGCTCACCCATTATCAATGGACTATTGGGTTCAAATGCAAGAAACAAGTGAGCAAGCAAATGAAGTGATTGAAGAGTTTGGCAATGTCACTAAGTTATATGGTCATAAGCCCACGAATGAGCAGATCTTGGAAATGGCAAGGCATAAACGGATAGTCTACCATAGGAAAGGGAAAGATGGAACAAACAAGTCTCAAGCTAACTTTCCTAAGGTAACTCCTCGTTCAAATACTCCAATTACTAATCTAACTGTTGATTTAGGTAATTGGATTTCAAATGCAAAAGTCTTGGTTCCATTCAAATCTTTTGAAGATACCTTCACAGAAAGAGAAACTTCTTCAAGCAATAAATGTTCCAAGTAATAAAGTGGTTTCAAAAGATCAAGAAAAAGTAAAGGAACATCATGAAGATCCTCCAGAATTTTTGACTAGCAGAGATAGGACCAAAGAAGAAAATCCTCCCTTTTTTGTGTCTTTAGAAATAAATGATTAGTGGTTGCATAATTGTATGTATGATTCTGGTGCATCATCAAATATCATCACTAAGGGAATTATGCAAAGATTGGGCCTTAAGTTACAAGACCTCATCATAATGTGTGTGCCATGAATTCTAGAGAAATCGAGACTCATGGAATTATCATAGATTTGCCAGTCAAGCTAGCTTTCCGCCCAGACTTTGCATTCAAAATGGATGTGCTTGTTATTGATGTGTCAGATGCATGGGGGATGCTTCTATCTAGAAAATGGGGAGCTCACATGGGGGGTTGCTTAAATATGGATTTAACTTTTGCAACTATTCCATACCCTCCTTCGTCAACTGAGAATTTCAGACTCTTTAGAGAAACTGAAAGAAAATATCATATTAAAGATCCTAAAGAGCCTTTCAACGAGTTTTTATGCCAAGTGTCTGACATGGGTAAATTTTCCATATGTTTTAACTTCCTAGCACCAGCTGAAGAAAGATTCAAAGATGAAAAAGCAAGTAATAAAGCTTGGAAGATGAACTTTGATGGAGCCCACTCAAGATCAGGCAAAGGGGCAGGGACTGTTTTAAAATCTTCAACTGGGAAAACTTATAACTTTGCATTCAGACTTGAGTTTGATGCAACAAACAATGTGGTCGAGTATGAGGCACTTTTGCTTGGTTTGGAAATTGCTAAGGATATGGGTATCAAGATTCTAAATGTAAAAGGTGATTCAGACTTAGTAATTCTCCAAGTCAAAAATAAATATGCATGCAAAAGTGAGAGGTTAAGAAGATATAGAAATGCCATTTGGGATACCATAGAGTTCTTCGATGCTATAGATCTCATTGCTATCCCTAGAGATCAAAAAAGCTTGACTGACAGTCTAGTTGTAGCAGCTTCTACCCTCCAGCCCTCACAAGATCTAATAAAAGGAAAAGGAAAGTTGGAGATAATCTTTAGGCCATCGGTCCCAGACAATATTGATCATTGGCACGTTTTCAAAGATGATGAACAAATCTTAAGGTTCATCCACAATGTCAAGGAATTCTCAGGTTTCAATGTCAGTTACAAAGAGGAGGGGAAAGATTATGTTGATGAAGATAATCCAATAAAAAATCCAGTTCCCAGAGAAATAGTTGCCTTAGAAATATTTTTGACAGGCATGATATGTATAAAAAGAAAAAGGAGGTAATAAAGCCTGGCAGTTATATTGAAATAAATATTGGGACAAAGGAAGTCCCAAGGTTCATAAAAATTGGAAAGGGAACTTCGGAAAAAGAAATAAAAGAATTAATAAGTCTGGTCCAAGAGAATAGGGATGTATTTGCTTTCACATATGATGAGCTCAAAGCATATAAAGAGGATGTGCTTCAACATACTATCCCCCTCAAGGATGACACAAAGCCTTTCTGTCAAAAATTTAGGCGAATAAATTCTAAGTTAGCACCATTAGTTCAAGTTGAGCTTAAGAAGATGTTGGATGCTGGCATCATTGCTCCAACAAGGCATTCATCATGGTGCTCTAACTTAGTTGTTGTTAGAAAGAAAAATGGGGGGATAAGGTTATGCATTGATTTCAGAAATTTAAATCTAGCATGCATCAAGGACAATTACTCCCTACCCAACATGGAGACCCTACTACAAAGGGTAACTGGTTCTAAAATTATGTCCATGTTGGATGGCGTTTCCGGTTATAACCAAGTGTTGGTGAAAAAGGAGGATCAAAATAAGACAACCTTCACCACACCTTGGGGCACTTTTGAGTATTTAAGGATGCCTTTTGGCTTACTAAATGCAGGTGCTACTTTTCAAAGGGCTATGGATTTTGCCTTCCATGAGTTAATGGGAAAAATCATTGAAATCTACCAAGATGACTTGACAGTTTTTTCAAAAGAAAGGTCAAATCATATAAGTCATCTTAGGCAGGTGTTTGAAATATGTCAGAAGTATGGCATCTCTTTGAATCCAGACAAGTCTATTTTGGGTGTGGATGAAGGCAAGTTGCTAGGTCACATAATAGAAAAGGACGGGGTAAAAATGTATCCTAAAAGGGTTGAAGCCATAAAGAAAGTTCCTTTTCCCCCAACCAAGAAAGCCCTTCAATCTTTTCTTGGACAGATAAACTTTGTCAGGCAATTCATCCTAAACTTGGCTGAGATGATGAAACCTCTGCTCAAATTATTGAAAAAAGATGCTAAATTTGAGTGGACAGATGAAGAAAGGAAGGCCTTCAAAAGTATTAAGGACTCAATTGGCAAATCTCCTGTGCTAATTAGTCCAAATTATTCAAAGGATTTCCAAATCTATTCCTTCGCTTCAGAGGACACTATTGCAAGGATCTTGCTCCAGAAAAATGAAGAGGGTCAGGAGCAACCCATTGCTTTTACTAGTATGGAAAAGCAAGCTTATGCCTTAGTAAAGTCCCTTAAACATTTCCTAGTCTATATAGGATACTCAAAGGTTGTGGAGTATGTGCCTCACTCGACAGTAAAGGATATCCTTGGGCAACAGGATTGTTTAGGGGTCAGAGGAAAGTGGGTCTCCAAGATTCAAGAATATGACTTAGAGATCAAACCCACTAAGTTGATTAAGGGTCAAGGGTTGGCTCAAATGCTCACTGAAGGAAATGAACAAGTGTTGGACCTGGTCTATCAAAACAGTCAATCTAGGCCAGCCTTGTCATCTGAACTTCAGAAATTAGAACAACACCAATGGTATGCTGACATCGTTTTCTTTCTTTCAAACCTCACATGCCCAAGTCACTTGATTGGTCATAAGAGAAGAGCTTTGAGGTTGAAAGAGGCTAAGTATTGTATCATTCTGGATGGATTGGCGTGGAGGAACCCCGATGGGGTGATACTTAGATGTGTTGATGAGCTAGAGTCCAAGAGACTTTTGGTTGACTTCCATTCAGGATTTTGTGGTGGGCATTTCGCGGCTAAAACTATCGCCCACAAAATCCTCAGAGAAGGTTATTATTGGCCGACCATTTTCTCAAATGTTCATAAAATGGTCAGGGGTTGTCAGCCGTGTCAGTTATTCACAAGGAAGTAGAACCTAGCAGCCTTGCCTCTTTAGCCAGTAGTAGTCGAAGCCCCTTTCCAACAGTGGGGGCTTGATTTCATTGATCAGTTTAAGGATAATTCAAGTAATGGTTATACTTGGATAATTACAACAACTGATTATTTTACTAAGTGGGTAGAAGCAATGCCCACTAAGTCAGCAACCAACAAAGTGGTCATGGATTTTCTTGAAGATAAGATTATCACTAGGTTCGATATGCCCGCCAAGATAACAACCGATAATGCCAAGGCCTTCAGCTCAACAGAATTGTCTTCATTCTGTTTTACAAATGGCATTCTGTTGTCCCACTCTTCAAACTATTATCCCCAAGGAAATGGTCTTGCTGAATCCAACAATAAGAACTTAATGAATATTCTAAAGAAAACAGTGGGGAATAATAAGAGGTCATGGGACAACAAGATTAAGTTTGCATTATGGGCGGATAGGATCACCAAAAAGAGTTCCACATGAAAGAGTCCTTTTGAGCTTGTCTACGGGCTTGATGCTACTTTACCGGTTCATTTGAAGCTTCCAGTGTATCAGTTTGTGCAGAGGTATGGTATGGATGATGATTTCCAACAGAGCAGGATTGATCAGTTGGTTGAATTGGATGAGAGCAAAAGGAAAGCATTGGATCAGAGTATAAAGAATCAGAAAAAGGTAAAGAAGACTTTTGACAAGTCTTCACGGCAAAGAGTTTTTCTGGAAGGGGACACAGTCCTTTGGGATAAAAGAAGGGAAAAGCCAGGAAATCATGGAAAGTTTAACAGTTTATGGACTGGTCCATACATCATTCAGGGTACAGCCGACAAGAACTCATTTTTTCTCAGCAGATTAAATGGTGAGAGGTTGGCACTCCCAGTCAACGGTCATCTTCTCAAATTGTTCTTCAGCGAGGTCATATGATGCCCATGGGAGCATCCTCTGTATCATATTCTCTAACCCTTCTCCTTTGTACATTATGCTTTTGATTTTCTGTACATAATTTATTTACTGCTTTTTGTACCATATTTACATGTATATTTATTGTTTTTTGTATCATATTTACTTGTATATTATGATTGCAATTCATGTTTATTATTGGATTTATATGGATATGTTGTTGATGAGGCATCGATGATACAGGTCATTTGATTCTGGATTCTCGCATGGTCTCCTTCAGATATAAAGATCAACCACACGTCCCCATGTGGAGCCAATGTTATCCACCTAGTTTCACTAGCTGGATTTGAAGATGAGTCGCCAGAGACTGAGCAAATAGATGCTCATAAGTCAGAGTTCACAGATTCAGCAGATCTTTTTAAAGACCACTTTTTTCCACATTTCCATCTCTCCGGGGCATTGTAATAAATGATTTGAGCATGAAAGTTGTAAAATACTATTGGCCACCTAAGACCTGGGCACGAGCATGTACTCTAGAGTGTTTTTTTTTACTTGTTAATTTTTTTTTTCCTGCCTTGGTGAGCGATTAATAATTTCTAAGTTTTTTCACTCAAGACTGACTCCAAAGCTGGAGTATGTGTTGGTGGTTAGGCCTTGGCATGGTATAACCAATGTCTAGTGTCTAAATGTATATGAGTTCATGCTAGGTCATGTCTATTGAGTCATATGGAAATTGCGCTAGGTCCCCATAGGTTTTTTTTTTATGTTTTCGTCAATTAATAAATTTCCCGCAAAACAAAAAAAAATTAATGTAAAAATATGGCATCAGTTATTGTCAGATGCCATTGTTTGTGCTCGTTTTCTAAGCCAGAGCACCCTTTGGACCCCTATTCCCCTTCTGTCTAGGCAAAAAGTGATTTTAATCACTCAAAAATGTATCTCTCTCGAAAAAGACAAAAAAGGGGTTTTAATTGAGTTTCCTAAAAAATAGGGAAGTCAAAAAACATGTTGAAAACATGTTTTTGACGTGTCTAGAGTCTAGTGTCTAGTTGGAGGTGACAACTACTAAAGAGACAATGATCGTCGGAGACAACTCCTGACCAAATAAACCAACCAGCAACTTACGAAGCCAAATGGCCTCGCAACTGGCCTGACTAGCTACCATGTACTCTGCCTCGGTCGAACTCAAAGCAATTGACTTTTGCTTCTGGCTAAACCAAGAAACAACTCATGATCCCAAGCCAAAGCAACACCCTAAGGTGCTCTTCCTGTCAGTAGCACATCCTGCCCAATCTGAGTTTGTGTAGCCAACCAAACTGACTCCATCCCCTCTGACGTAGTCCAAACCAAAATCCATCGATCCTGCTATGTACCTCAAAACATGTTTTGCCCCAATCCAGTGAACAGTCCTAGGCTCCACCATAACTGGCTAAGAGTGTTCACGGCAAAACAAAAATTTGGTCTAGTGTTGACCAGATACATCAAAGAACCTATCAGTTTCCTGTATCTCGTAGCATCCACCAACTGGGAATCTAAAGCGCTAAGCTTCTTCCAGTTGGTGACCATAGGTGTAGACATGGTCCTACAGTCCTCCATCTGAAACCTGCTCAAGATTTATGCAGCATACTTCCCCTGCCCCAGAAAGATATGACCCTCCTCCTGCCAAACCTCCATGCCTAAGAAATAGTGCATCAAACCGATGTCTGTCATCTCAAACTCAAATGCAAGTGCCAACTTGCAATCAGCTATGAGAAGCTCCACTCCTGTGATGAACAAATCATCAACATAAAGTATGAGAATGAGTGTATCCTCACCTCAAATGATGTAGTAGAGGTGAGGATCTGCCTCACTCTTCTCAAACCCCATCTGAAGCAAATAAGTGTCAATACGTGAATACCAAGCTCTTGGAGCTTGCTTCAGACCATACAGTGCCTTTCTCAGAAGGAACACATGAGAATCTCTCTCCATCACCTCAAACCCCTGTGGTTGCTCAATGTACACCTCCTCCTCAATAAAGCCATTGAGAAATGCGATCTTTACATCCATCTGATGTATCCTCTAACCCATCTTTGTCGCTATGGCAATAATGCTCATGGACGTGTATCTCGCAACTGGTGCGAATGTCTCATCATAGTCAACTCCCTCTACCTGAGAGAATCCCCGTGCCACAAATCGATCCTTGTGTTTCTCTATGCTGCCATATGCAGCATACTTGGTCTTATACAACCATCTGGAAATCACAACTGACTTCCCCACTGGCCTCAACACTACCTCCCATACATCATTGTGCATAATGGAGTCATACTCCTCCAGCATGACATCTCGCCAAACATGTTGGCCAACTGCCTGCGCAAATGTCTCGGGCCCTGAATCTATGATGCTCGTCACCATCGCCAAGTAGGACCCAAGCCTATTTGGTGCTCTTCTCTCTCTGAACAACCCCCTGGGCTCTCCAACATTCTCCTTGGCTTCCTTCAGGGTCTCCTGAAACCATCTCGGTTTCCTCTTCCCTGGAGTAACCAAAGGAGAAGTAAGATCTTCACGCCCACGAGTCTCTGTCTCAAATCTCATGCCAACACTCTGAGATACTGAAGTCTTTGCACCCTCTGCATGAACCCTCTGCAACTGTGACCCTAAAGTTGTGCAAGGTGACCCTGTCACCCCTGAAACTGGTGTACTCGACACCTGAGGCTGTGCTCCCTCTAAAACATCAATTTGTGTCTCTGCATCCTCCTCACTACTGACTCTCGACTCGAGAGACCTCCTAAAAGATTTTCCCTCCTCAAATCTAACATCTCTGCTCACCACCACTCTCCGCTGTGATAGAATGTAGATCCGGTATGCCTTCAAGACCTCTGAGTAACCAACTAGAATCCCCTGCTGGGCTGTGGGGTCTAGCTTTGTCCTCTTCTTTGAGGGGACATGAGAGTATGTCAAGCATCCAAAAATCCTGATGTGCTCAACATCGGGCCTCCTACCAGTGAAAGCCTCCTCGGGAGTCTTCTTCCCCAAAATCCTGTGGGGACTCTTGTTTTGCAGATAAACTGCAACAGCATTCGCCTCATCCCAAAGGTATAAAGGCAAAGTCTGATCATGCAGCATAGATCTCGCTGCACCTGTAATGGCCCTGTTCTTCCTCTCGCCAACCCCGTTCTGCTAGGGGTTGTAAGGTATGGTCATCTGTCTTCTGATCCCTGCCTGGGAACAGAAGTCTACAAACCCCGTGGAGGCATACTCACTTCCATTGTCTGACTACAAGACCTTGATCTTCTTTCTTGTCTGGTTCTCCACAAGAACTTTGAACTCTTCGAACCTTTTGAAGACCTCACTCTTGGCCTTTAGGAAATAGATCCAGGTCTTCCTGGAGTGGTCATCTATGAATGTGAGATAGTACTCACAACCACTCAAGGACGCCCGAGACATGGGCCCACACACATCTGTGTGTACTAAATCCAGTATCCCAACTGACCTGTTGTCACTGCTGGGGAAAACAGCCTTGGTAAACTTACCAAGCGCACACCCTTTGCACACATCCTGATGCTCTAAGTTGAACTGTGGCACTCTTGTCACAACCTCTCTCAGCCCTCCAAGAGTCCCATGATGAAGATGAGCCATCCTCCGATGCCATAACTCACATAACTGACTGTTGTCACTACTCGTTGCCAAAGCATGCAGGGGTTGAAAAAGCAATCTGTATATTTTACCATCCCTCACTCCAATTACCTGCCCTGAGGTGAGACGGGACCCCTTAAGGTGTATGAGGACCTTTGTCCCTCTGAAGGACACCTCAAGACCCTTGTCCTGGAGGGTGGAAACTGATATCAGATTCTTCTTCAACCCAGGGACATACAACACATCCTTGAACGAAATGGGTGGCATACTCCCCTCTGAAAAGTAATTGTGCCACGCCTAGCAACCCTGACTATGGTGTCATCACCAAGCGCAATCTCCATCCTGACCTCAGGATCTCTGAGATCAGTGAAGTGCTCTCTCACACCTGTCATGTGGCTCGAATCTCCATTGTCTATATACCAAATGTTGGGTGTCGTCTCAACTGAAGTGCAACAAATAAGGAAGGCACACTCCCTCTCAAACTGTGCCTAAAACTCCTCATTTGTTGTAGTTGTTGTACCACCCAGCTTCTTCTTCCGGTTGGGACACTGTCCAGCATAGTGCCCCATCTTCTTACAAGCAAAGCACTTCACTTTGCTCATATCTCTCTTCTGCCCACTGCCACTCTCCTGTGACTTGGCCCCTCCCTTGGGACCATGTTTAGTACCCTTATAGACCCTCTTCTTTCCCTTTGACCAAAGAGCAAGATCCTCATCACCCTCAAAAATCTGTTGTTGTCATGAAGACCCAGAGCTGCGTCTCAACTCCTCTTGTACAAAGTCGTCCAAAAGCTAAGTCACCTGACACAAAGACATGGGACACGGAGGACACGGGAATATGAGTATCCGATAAGGACACGGCGACCCTCGAAATCAGGACACTTTATATATATATA
>ML782706.1:387199-398198 GCA_009831015.1 Picea engelmannii
AGACCAAGACACCCATGCCCCAAGCATGGGTACCCTGGACCAAGTCCAGGGGCCCTAGACATATCTAGGGGCTTCAATCTCTTGGTCCCAGACCAAGACACCCATGCCCCAGGCATGGGTACCCTGGACCAAGTCCAGGGGCCCTAGACATATCTAGGGGCTTCAATCTCTTGGTCCCAGACCAAGACACCCATGCCCCAGGCATGGGTACCCTGGACCAAGTCCAGGGGCCCTAGACATATCTAGGGGCTTCAACTACTTGGTCCCAGACCAAGTACCCCAGGAGTGCACTAGGGGCCCTAGATCTCGTCTAGGGTCTTAGCCATCCTCCAGGAGAATGGCTCTTGCAGCTGCTATAAATTTAACAAAACCGAGTATCTGCAATCTTCAGCAATGATAGATGTGTGTATTGTTTATATATTGTAAGGGCATTGGTATTGTTTTGTACAAAATTTCGGATATGGCATGCATCATCAATAAGAGTGCCAATCCATGTCACATCTGAAGCAATGGATTTAAGTGATAAATTCAAGGAATGAACAATGCATGGTGTCCAAAATATTTGTGGATATTTAGCTCCCACAATTATGCCAGCAGCTTTGCAAACAAGTGCATTGTCTGTAATAATTTAAACACAAGAATCAACACCTACATCTTCAATAACTTTTATGAACAACTCACCCATATATGTTGCATCCTTGTACTGTCCAAGAGCATCCACCGCTTTCAAGAAGACTGGTCCATTCTGGGAAGACACCATGAAATTGATGATTGGATGGCATGCTACATTCGTCCATCCATCAGAAACAATACTGACACCTGATGAGACCCATGTTGATTTAATGGGTTGTAGGATTTTGTCCACCTCTTTCTTTTCCTTATCCAACAATGTGGTTCTAAGATTCTCTAAACTTGGAGGCACATACCCTGTTGGAGCTTGTTCAACTAGAGCTCTACACATCTAACAAACATAGAAGACCGTGCAACATTAAATGAGATGAAATTGAGATAGAAAAAAAATGCAATAGTAAGATCAACTTCATCTCGCTTCTCTTGCTGAAAAATCTTGTCCATTGGACCACGAGTTTAGGCTGCCCTCTTTTTTGGTGCTAGGATGTCAAACCCACTCCCAAATCTACTAGATGGAGTCCTCAAGAAAGGAAGAGGATCCTCATTCTTTTGTTTGTTGCTCATTGTTGCCACGTTCCCCAAACCAACTATATCCTCTCTCTCCATCAACACTCGTTTTTCAGCACTCACTGCTTTACATGCTCCAAGTCCACAAGGAAAGACCAATAAATGGCCCTTAACCAGGTAGTAGGTGCTCTTGTACTCAGTGTTTCAAAAATTACAATTCCAAATAACATTCCCTCCCCCAGAAGCCTTTGAGAATGATCCCTACCCTTGTTTTTTAGTGACATACTTCCATAGGGGGTATTTCTTCTCATTAGCTTGTCGCCTTGCTACAGCAGGGTCATATGCAGCGCTTGAAATAGCAGCAACACTAGCAGTAGCATTGGCACTTGAAATAGATGGAGAGCTTCCAACACCTGATGAAGATAAGCTTTGCCTTTGAGCATTAGCATACCCCCTCTCTTCTGACCTCTACCTGCCATGATTTCTTGCTCAATGCTGACACAAGAGTCAAAGACTCAAAACCAAATCTGAAATAAAGTAGGGCAGCTGCCAACAAATAAAATGCATGCAGCATTAGTTAGTAACTTAGTTGCATTTTTCGTATATAGACTAAAACATTGAACATTGAACAAAACACAAAAAATAATCCACATCTATCATCTAAATTTACAATCACATATGAATCTATGATATATCATTGCTCTAGTAGCATAGTCTTCTTAAAATACAAGAAATATCAGTCTAAATCTTGAGCATAGGCACCCATCCAAACTCAGCCAGAGGACATATATCTTAAAGTTGAATGTCTACCCAGTTTTCAAATGTTGTGCGAATGGTGTTATTGTTTACATGAGTGAAATGAGTGTTACTGTTACATGTCTTGACCACTTACTTGTGAATTGGGCGATGGTTGTTGTTGGTTTGGCGATGGTTGTTGGCTGCCAGGCTGTGATATCCCACGGTGAAGACAACCGATGGCTAAAATGATGAAATCCAACTTCCTCCACGGGCATATAAAATAATGAAACAACTAAAAGACAAGAACAAAACCCTTTTTAACCTCCTGCGACCTGCTTTACAAAGGACACGTGTCATAAAATCGTGTCATAAAGTGGTGTCTAACACGTACCGTAGTGTGTCATCACAATGACACCGCGGATACAGACACTTGGCCAATAAGGGACATGTCAGGTGACTTGGTCCAAAAGTCTCTCCCAAGTAGGCGTGACCTCTCGAGGAACAATGCCTCGTACAAATGAACCCCAAGGTTTGGAAAAGTTATTTAAAGTTGTCCTCACCATAAAGTCCGGATTCACAATCTCTCCGACTACTGCTAACTCATCTCGAATCTGAGTGAATCTCCCAAGGTATGATGTCACCGACTCTGACTTGAGCATCTGAATGCCCCTGAGCTTCTCTTGCATAACCATCTTCCAGTTCTGATTTGGACTCTGGTAAAGCTTGCACAATGAGACCCACATCTCAAAGGCATAGTCTTTCCCAGTCAAATGGGGTATGACGTGGTCTCTCACTGCATTACAGATAGTCCTCTTTGCCTTGTTGTTCCTCTTCCTGAACTCTGCCACCAAGACGGGAGCAGTGACAGGAGGAACAACAACGGGAGCCTAAACTATATCCCATAGTTCAAGATCCTCCAAGACAAAGATAAGCCTAGTCTTCCAAGGGGACCAGTTGCTAGCTCCAGCTAGCCTATCCTCTGCCCTCATCTGAGACACCGACATGGCTGTCCACTGAAACTCAAATTGATGCTAAAATGCAAAAGAAATCAGCCTCAACACTTGACACACAAGCGTGAAATAAGGCTGTCCAAAACTATCCAAAAATCTACCAACTGTATGCTAGAAAATCAGCCAACTCTTAGCCACCAAGGCTCTGATACCATGTAGATTTTTGAGGAACTAGAAGGCTTCCCAACATGTCTTTCTTTGACCTCTTGTTGGGCTTTAAGTTTACTCAATCAAATCTGCCCTTGCTGCTGTTTTAGGACAGCAAACAGGTCTGAAATTTTCTGCCAAGAAATCTACCTTCAAATTGATGGTTATATGCTCTTTTAAGGTGCCCTTGCAAGTGTTTTAGTCACTAAATGGCACATGCAAACCTTAAAACATATAGCACTCCTCAAGGTTCTTTACAAGCTCCTACTGTTGATTTAAATACTAAGCATACATGAAATTTGAACACAAGTATTTTTGGTCAACATGACCCTAGATCAAAACCCCACCAGGGAAAACCAGTTTAAAATGAAAGTGTATATATGTGATGTCTCAAGCATGGAAAACAACAAGTAAGAAAATACAATGGAACTTGTACAAATAGCAAGCTCCTCTCAAGCTTTGCTAGAAGGTTCCAAGAAGGATGAGCTCAAACAAGTCCGCCCCCCTTCCTTTGTTGCCTCTTCCACTGAACTGAAGCTCCCTTGATCTTCTCTTGGCTATTTGAGAAACCCTTGCATGCAAATCTCTGTTTGTATGTTGTTCCAAACCTCCACCAATCAGATCTGCAAAAGCTCAATAACTGCTTGTTCCTGCTAGGCTTGTGCCCTCCTCCAAGAGTGTGCCCTCCACCAAGCAAGAACTGTCACCACAAAATAAACATGCCCTAAGCCTCCTTGCGCCCTCCATGAAAGATGGCGCCCAAGCTCTCCTCTCCCAATGCTTCCATTCTCATCCTCTTTCTCCTCTCCAAACTCTCCAAGTGAACAAATGAAGGAATGAGCCTCCTTTTGCCCTATGCACCCCTCTTAAGGAATCATAAAGAAACCTAAAAGATCAATGGCTAGGATCACTCCAAGCCATATCTAATCCATGGTTGAGATCTCTCAAAAAGAATCTCAACTCAAAACCCACTTTGGGTTAAGTTTCCATAGTTCACTTTATGTCCCCCAATTCACCCACAAAGTGAATTAATAGTCACTTTTCACTCAAGTGACAAATTTCACCCTTTTGACTTCGGAAAATGTCAAAGTGAAATTAGACATAAAATATAAGGCACAATGGGTCAAATATTTCCCTCTTGTGGTTAGAGACCCACAACCATAAGGGGACCACTTCCCAATGCACACCAAAACTCAACACAGTAAACCCTATTTGTTATCACTGAACAATTTTACACTGAACTTATTAATTGAAAATATAACAGCGCAAACAACAAGATCAGAGATGAATCATCAACACATGAGAGACACAAATTTTTTGTTCTATAACTTTGTCAAATTCAGAAATTCTAAGGGAAAAACTAGCCCTCCCAGCCAATACAAATTCAGAAAATCCTTGTCCTCCAAAATCAGAAAATCCACAAAACCAATCCTCAACAAAATTCTGGAAATCTCCTCTGCCTGCAAATCTGCTCAGCTGCCACCTGTACGGCCTGCTGACGTCAGTCGTACGACTACTAACGTCAACCTATACGGATTGTTGTACCTGCCTGAAAAATTCGCATGTGTGGACTAGAAAACCCTTCCACACGTACAGACATATTCCTCCTTTTCACACGTGCGGACCTATTGACGTTAGCTCACACGTGTTTACCTGTTATACGGTCTGTCCATACCTTTCTGCTCACACGTGCGAGTTGTATGGCTACTTCACACGTGCGGCATGTCCTCACACGTGTGGTTGTCCTTTCCTCCAACACGTGCGGCCTCTTGCTCCTCTTCTTCTCACACGTGTGACCTTCTTGAGCTGAGAAAGAAGCCTTCCTTGGCTGAAAATAGAAAACCAGAAACCCTAGGCCAGATTGTCACAATTGCGAAATTTCCCTTGCTGAAATTTCCAAGCTCCTAGCACAAGTGCACACTCACTTATGCTAACTCCATAATGACACACTGAGATTTGTCACAATCTCTCCTCTCCTTATATAGGAGTCTTATGAGTGAGTTTAGGAACCCCTTCTAAACTCAACAATTAATTAGAATACTTTAATCAGCTTTGTGGGTGTGAAACCCCAATACAAACCCACAAAGCCCATCATCTTTCCCATGAGGCCCTAGCCTCATTCCAAGGCTGATTTCACTGAAACAAAAGGCTAATCTGGTGCTAATGAAGATTCCCACATGCCTGACACCTTGGCCTCTTGTGGGAATGCCTACCGAAGCTACAAAAGCTTCAATATCAAGTTTTGTTATTCTCGTTTGGAACTGCTCAAATAATCTTTTTAATATAACAGTAACTTAAATGCCATATCTTACTATTACATATGATTTATTTCTCACTTGATTACATTACATTATATATCATTACTCTCAGATACATCACATCCTTGGAAAAAATAAGCATTACAATGTCTAACAGTAAAGTCTTATTAAATAGTAATAAAGGTAATAAAGTGCCTACCTATCTAAAAGGCACAACTCTTCATGGGTAACACCTTTTTAAAGTGTATTGATACACAGGGTCCTCCCTCACTGTAATCAAGTCATATCATATTCAATACATTATTAGTCCTTTATGGATTTCCTATTTTATTTACATTTGCTATTCTTAGTTATCAAACATTATTGTTTGTAACATGTTATATAGCAATAGTGAGGAAACGATTGACACTCTTATCATAGGGAAATAATCTTCTTAATTGGATTGGTGTGAAAGAGAAAATGATCCAACCAAAGCATATAATCTGATATTTACGCATCCCTTTTGTAATTGATGTTATATGAGTTGAGGGAAATCTTCAAATACAAGTTTCCTTGTAAATTTTCTTAAACCTGGATGTCAGTTTAATCACAAAAATGCAGAAGCACCATTTAATTAATTACATTGGGCTAATTTCTTCACAAAATAAAACGCACGGCAGAATAAAATAACCAGGAACTTAAGCAGTAAAGAACAGCAACAAACACATCACATGCACACTAATACTTTTGGACAATTGTTCCCGGAAAAACCCAAGATGGGAAAATCGGTGCAGCAGATTCGGAGATATATTATTTCAGCAGGAAAATATGAACATCTTCTTACAGTACAAGTCGTCCACAATCAATAGCTGAGAGAAATCTCAGCGCAACACTCCAAGACTAGGTATAGCGACTTCCTCAACCCCCTGCAGTCAACTAGCCTTTGCAAAAACTTCAGCAAACAGCCTCTGCGTGATCACTTGTGTGAATTCGTACGGCACTGTGAGAGCCTCTGCGTGAGCAATACATGAGCCTCCTGCATGGTGATGAAGTGACCTCCGCATGATCTTGTAGGTGTGGTAACCCACTGCAATCTATTCCTCTCTATCTCCCTGTAAATATTCTCTGTCTCTGAATCCTGAAATCGACCTCAAACTCAATCGATCTCCTCTGCATACACTAATGCATCCAAAATGGCTAAGTCGACCTCCTTATACTTCGTTGAGCGAGTGAACCCTAATCTCGATTCTCAATGAGATGGACGGTTGAGATTGCCTCCCATTCCTTCATTGAGATCTATGGTCAAGATTAAAAGAACCATCACTTAAATAATTTCACTTTTAACTTTAGAAAAGCGCTCAATAAAGTCAACTAAAAAATATAACACATTTTCAGTTATTTTCCTAAGTTGAAAACTATAGGAAAATTACTTAATTAACTTTCGCCATTGTTTCATTGTCCCCCACCATGCTAGGACGCTGCAAAGTGTGGAAAACCTTCTAATGTTATACATCTCAACACTCCCTCTTAGCGAGGAAGGGATTCTTTCTCAACCCCATCTGATCTTTGAACTTCATGAACTTATGTTTGCTTAGTGCCTTGGTAAAAATATTTGTTATCTGCTCGTCAGTATGTATGTAATCAAGCCTTACGGCTCCTCTTTGTACACAATCCTGGATGAAGCGATACATGATGTCAATGTGCTTGCTACGATCATGAAACACCAGATTCTCAGAGTATGGTGCCACTTTGATTGTCACAGTGTATCATTGTAGCCTYTAGCTCCTGGTCGAACAGTCCAAAGAGTAACTTCCTGAATCACAGTGCCTCACATGCTGCCAAGCTAGCTTCCATGTACTCTGCCTCAGCAGAGCTTAATGCTATTAAACGTTGTTTCCTGCTGAACCAGGAAATGACGCCCGRTCCAATGCTGAAACAACAACCTGAAGTACTCTTCTTGTCTTCCACACATCCTACCCAGTCAGCATCCGTAAAGCCTACTAACTTCACTCCAACACTCTGCTCATACAATAGTCCGTACTCCACCGTACCACTAAAGTAGAGAAGCACATGCTTTCCAGCTATCTAATGTACTCTCTGAGGGTCCACCATGAAATGACTCAAAGAGTTTACTACAAAACTAATATCTGGCCGAGTGTTGATGAGATACATGAGCAATCCAATCAACTGACAATAGATAGTGGGATCTACTGTCTTTGAATCTGATGCATCAACCTTCCTCCAATTCGTAACTAGAGGGGTAGACATAGGCATGCAGTCCATCATCCTGAATCTGTGCAAGATTTCCACTGCATACTTCCCTTGTCCTAGGAAGAACCGTCCATCTGTCTGCCAAACTTCCAAGCCTAGGAAGTAATGCATCAACCCAAGGTCTTTCATTTCAAACTCAACTGCAAGGTTGGCCTTGCAGTTTGCTATAAATTATTCATCTCCTGTCAAAAATAGGTCATCTACATATAATACCAGTATGAGAGGCACCTCCGCTGCAAGAAAATACAGGTTTGGGTCCGTCTCGCTTCGTTGGAAACCCATCTCCCTCAAGTAGTTATCAATCCTCGAGTACCATGCCCGAGGTGCTTGCTTG
Source organism: Picea engelmannii (assembly GCA_009831015.1). NCBI lineage: Eukaryota > Viridiplantae > Streptophyta > Pinopsida > Pinales > Pinaceae > Picea > Picea engelmannii. The sequence continues at coordinate 395,074 of ML782706.1, forward strand.
AGCCCATACAAGGCTCTCTTCAATCTACACACATGTATCAGACTATTCCCAACATCAAATCCCTCTGACTGCTCTATGTATACTTCTTCCTCAATCACCCCATTGAGGAAGGCAGTCTTCACGTCCATCTGGTGAACGCGCCATCTCATCTCTGTTGCTAAAGATATCACTGCCTAGATCGAGGAGTATCTGGCCACTGGTGCGAATGTCTCCTCATAGTCTATGCCCTCACGCTGTGAGAATCCTTTGGCTACGAAACGTGCCTTATAATTTTCAACGCTTTCGTCTATTGCATGCTTTACTTTGTAGATTCATCTAGAACCTACCACCTTCTTATCCTCTGGCCTAGGCACCACCTCCCATACATCATTTTTCATGATGGAAACATATTCTTCCATCATGGCTCCTTGCCACACCTCATGTTGTGCAGCCTACTCAAAACTGGAAGGCTCTGCATCAATAAGTTGTGTCATCAATGCCACATACCCAAGTCTCTTTGGTGGTTTACTTCATCTGAAGTCTCTCTCTGGAAGCCCTAGCAACCTAGAATCACTGACTCTGGACTTAAACCACTTAGGTCGTGGCCTAGTACCCTGTTCTTGTGGAACTACATCACGTTGCTCCTCCTCATCATCATCTAACTCCTGATGATCATGTCCAACAGTCTCTCTCTGAACACTTGTACCTGATCCTGTATCTTGTGTCTGTTGTTGTGATCCTGTGCTCTGACCATGTGGCTCCTCTGTCTTGACCTGTGAGTCTTGTCCCTGTTGGTCCTCTAAACATGTTGGCAAATCTCTCGACCTCCTCAATGCATGTTCTTCCTCGAACTATACATCCCTACACACAATGATCTTTCTGCGTGTTGGCACAAAGATCTTGTAGGCCTTGGAAGCCTCACAATATCCAACAAGTAACCCCTTTTCTACAGTGGGGTACAGCTTCGTTCTCTTCTCTGAAGGAATGCAACAGTAACAAACGTTGCCCCAAATGCGAATGTGACTCACATCTAGCCTAGTACCTGTAAATACCTCCTCAGGTGTCAACTTCCCCAAAATAGTGTGGGGACTCCTGTTCTACAAATAAACAGCAGTGCAACATGCCTCTACCCATAAGAACTTGAGAAAACCTGATCATGTATCATTGCTCACACTGCTCCCACTATAGTCCTGTTCTTTCTCTCGGCCACTCCATTTTGCTGAGGATTATAAGGAACAATGAGTTCCTTCTTAATCCCAGCAGCTGCACAATAATCCACGAATTCATTGGAGGTGTACTTACCTCCGTTGTCCGATCTCAAAACCTGAATCTTCCTGCATGTTTGGTTTTCCACAAGAGCCCTAAACTCCTGAAACATGTCGAAGACCTGATCCTTGGTCTTCAGGAAGTATATCTAGGCCTTCCTAGAGTAGTCATCTATGAAAAGAACGAAATACTTGGAGCCACTCACTGACTCCACACTCATCGGTCCACGAACGTCTGGGTGTATCAGATCCAATGTTCCCTTGAACTTGTGCTCACTTGGTGGAAATGGCCTCCGGGTATACTTTCCCATTGCACAGCCCTTGCAAGGGCCATGATTCTCTACTGCTATCTTCGGCAATCCCGTGAGTTCCTGTCTCAAGTGATCTAACGCACCGAAGTGTAAGTGCGCCATCCTCATGTTCCATAACTCACCTAAATATGTAGTGACATTGACCAATGCTCTCGTTGGCTCTATCTCTAACCTGTAGACCTTCTCATGTCGAACCCCAATCATCTTGTCCATCTTCCCGTTTGAGCCTGATGGTCTAATGAACACCTTCCCGTTGCGGAAGGTTACTTCATACCCTTTATCCTCTGAAATAAGGTTATTGGTCTGAGGTCATACCAAGAACATTATAAGACATCAGCAAAACGAAATGGTTTCCCAGACTCCCTCTGAAACGAAACAGTGCCAATCCCTTGCGCCTTGCAGTGTCTGTCATCTCCAAGCTCAATGTGAAGGTTCACACCTCCCTCCTGCATCTTGGTGAAGAACTCTTTATGCCCAGTCATATGACAAGAGGCACCACTGTCAACAAACCAGGTGCTTGCGACAGCTGAGCTCTGTTGAAATAATGTAACTGCAAAGAGTATTCTTATTATTATTGATATATTATTCATAGGATCAATCCCCATTGTGGATTGATCATGTCGGTTATTGTAATAGGACCAAATCCCCTTTTACGGATTGGTCAAAAGACAATTGTAATAGGCAGAATAAGAAGTCGGCCCCAGCAGTTATTAAAGAGACCTAAAAATATAATAAAGGTGGGTTTACCCACCCAGTTTGAGAAGTCGACCCTACCAGTAAAGAGACACTTCACACGTGCCAGACATGTATAAATAAAGGAGGCTAGCGCCTCACTTAGACACAACTCACTTGCTCAGTTTGAGAGACAAGTTCTGATCTGTTACCGGCAAAGGAGAGAGAGAGTGGCGCATATCTAGGAGAGGACTTTCTGTATTAGCATAAGAGATCTCTTGGCATTGTATTGGCTATCTATATTAAGGAAGTTTTGTTGGGTTTTCTTCCCCTAGAGGGTTTCCCAGGATAAATGCTGTGTCTCTTGTGATTGTGTATTTCTCAGTGATCTTGGATTATGCTATTGTTATCTAAAGAAATGCAAACATCTATAATAATGGCTTAAACATTAACATGGTATCAAAGCCAAGCTGAAGGAAGAATCTTTCACAAGTGAAAAACGTCACTGTTGTCGTACATGAAAATTAGGGCTTTTTGATGGAGAAACTTTTCAGCGCCAAAACCATCTAGAAAAGTGCACCCTCCCCCAAGTATCATTGGCACCTTCACTTCAGTGCACCTTTTCAGTGGCTAGATCTCCCGGAAAGTGAAACCCTAGTTTTCACAAAGTAACAAAAAACCAGAAAACTAGAAGTACCAGAAGTACCAGAAAACCAGAAGCACCAGTCCAGAAATCCGCAAATCAAGTTTGAGGGGGTAAAAGTTGGATTTTCAGAAATCTGACTACACCAGCTAACTCGCCTCAGCTCAGCGCATCTATCCCCTGGATCAAAATTTCAAAATTCGAAGTTTGAAAAATTAGGGTTTCCTCATAAAACCCTAAGTTGCAGTTGCAGTT
>ML782706.1:403449-423951 GCA_009831015.1 Picea engelmannii
CTAGCGCCTCACTTAGACACAACTCACTTGCTCAGTTTGAGAGACAAGTTCTGATCTATTACCGGCAAAGGAGAGAGAGAGTGGCGCATATCTAGGAGAGGACTTTCTGTATTAGCATAAGAGATCTCTTGGCATTGTATTGGTTGTCTATATTAAGGAAGTTTTGTTGGGTTTTCTTCCCCTAGAGGGTTTCCCAGGATAAATGTTGTGTCTCTTGTGATTGTGTATTTCTCAGTGATCTTGGATTATGCTATTGCTATCTAATGAAATGCAAACATCTATAATAATGGCTTAAACATTAACAAGCTCGACATGCAAGCAATGAGACAAAAATCTTCCTCAAAGCTCTTAGAAAAATCATCAATTGCAAATGTTGCCATCTGTGACTTGTTCCCTTTCTTCTTCTCTGGGCATTGTGAAGCGAAATGCCCAAGCTTATGACACTAGAAACATTTGACTTTTGAAAAGTCAATGTTCTTCTTCCTTCCACCCTTCTTCTTCTTTTCCTTGCCCTTGCTTTTGCTCGCAAGAGCCAAACCTTCTTCATCCACAATGTGTGGTGAAGATGCAAATTTCGACTAGCCAAGTATGATCTCTTCCTACACAAAATCGTCCCAAAGTCGCTGCCAATCCGGGAGTTTCTGCCAATTGCAGATGTTGCCATCTATGACTTGTTCCCTTTCTTTTCTCTGGGCATTGTAAAGCGAAATGCCCAAGCTTATGACACTGGAAACATTTGACTTTTGAAAAGTCAATGTTCTTCCTTCCTTCCACCCTTCTTCTTCTTTTCCTTTCCCTTGCTTTTGCTCGCAAGAACCAAACCTTCTTCATCCACAATGTGTGGTGAAGATGCAAATCTCAACTAGCCAAGTCTGATCTCTTCCTGCACAAAATCGTCCCAAAGTCGTTGTCAATCCGGGAGTTTCTCCTTGGTTACAACTCCACGCACAAACACATCACAAGGCTTTGAAAAGCCATCCAGTGCAATACGCACCAACTCTGAATCCCCAGTCTTCTCGCCTATTGTTGCGACATCGTCTCTGAGTTGTGTAAGTTTGGTAAGATATGAAACAACGCCTTCTCCCTTGATCATCTTGGTCCCACGCAATTGCTTGCGCAGAGCCATCACCCTGTTCTCATTCTTGTTCTGGTAAATATCACTCAGGGCCTTCCACATTTCCTGTGCGGTAGTCTTTCCTGATAGACGTGGGATCACATGATCCTTAATCCCATCTAGTATAATGCTCTTCGCCTTAGCCTCACCCTTCTTCCAGACGACCAACTCTGTTGGATCTTTTGGAGCCACTGTCATTACCGATGTATGGTTAAGTACGTCATTAACCTCCAGCACTAAGGTCATCCTCTCCTTCCAGGTGGGATAATTTTGTGCTCCCTATAGACGATCCTCAACCCTCAATGACATGGCCATACTGAAAAACGTTACCTCTATAAAAACTAATGCTGCTACTGCCAGAAAATACTCTACAGATATATTGCTTTGATTCTGTGCTTTTGGATCTTCACGATCCACTCAGATCTGAACGATCTACCTGTTTGTTGTTGCCTTTACAATCCTGCTCTGATACCATGTAAATTTTCTTAAACCCAGATGTCAGTTGAATCACAAAAATGCAGAAGCACCATTTAATTAATTATGCTGGGTTAATTTCTTCACAAAATAAAACGCACAACAGAATAAAATAACCAGGAACTTAAGCAGTAAAGAACAACAACAAATACATCACGTGCACACTAATAATTTTGGACAACCGTCCCCGGAGAAACCCAAGATGGGAAAACCGGTGCAGCAGATTCGGAGATATATTATTTTAGCAAAAAAATATGAAGATCTTCTTACAGTACAAGTCGTCCACAATCAATAGCTGAGAGAAATCTCACCGCAACCCTCCAAGACTAGGTATAGCGACTTCCTCAACCCCCTGGAGTCAACTCACCTTTGCAAAAACTTCAGCAAACAGCCTCTGTGTGATCACTTGTGTGAACTCATACAACACTGTGAGAGCCTCTGCGTGAGCAATACGTGAACCTCCTGCATGGTGATGAAGTGACCTCTGCCTGATCCTGTAGGTGTGGTAACCCACTGCAATCTATTCCTCTCTGTCTCCTTGTGAATATTATGTGTCTTTGAATCCTGAAATCAACCTCCTCAAACTCAATTGATCTCCTCTGCATACACTAATGCGTCCAAAATGGCTAAGTCGACCTCCTTATACTTCGTTGAGCGAGTGAACCCTAATCTCAATGAGATGGACAGTTGAGATTGCCTCTCGTTCCTTCGTTGAGATCGATTGTCAAGATTAAAAGAACCATCACTTAAATAATTTCACTTTTAACTTTAGAAAAGCACTCAATAAAGTCAACTGAAAAATATAACACATTTTCAGTGATTTTCCTAAGTTGAAAACTATAGGAAAATTACTTAATTAACTTTCGCCATTGTTTCATTATCCCCCGCCATGCTAGGACGTTGCAAAGTGTGGAAGACCTTTTAATGCTATACATCTCAACATTTCTTTTGCAAGTATAATCACCAAAATGGATAGAACCTTGGCTACCAAATCACATGTTTTATTCTCCTTGCCTCTTTCCTTCCAGAACTAGCTATAGGCACTTCAAACTACTTCTTCGGCATTTTCTTTGGGGGAAGTAAGGTGTGAAGGAGGGCATTCCGCTAGTTCCCTAGGACATTTGAATTTTGTCCAAGGTAGATGGAGGACCTGGTCTAACTAAGGCCAATAAATGGGCCATCTAGTCCATGAGCAGGAATGCACCATGGAAATTACTCATCAGACATCGCAAACACAATGTTATCCATGTAACTAGAATGAAGGAACCCTAAGGTATCTGTAACATAGTTGGTGCTAACAAAATCTTAAAATTCCCGATCCAAGTATTATCAAAAGGTTGTGGCAGTGTTGATAGTTGGTATCAAGAGAGTTCCAATGGGACTTTGGAGATTATTGTAAGAGTTGAGATTTGTCTGCCCAATGAATTTGGAGTGCGGGAATTCTTGGATGAAAGGGGTTAAGTTGGGTTAATTCCTTTTACTAAAAATGTTGGTGATTAAAGATTTTCACACATTGGGAGATTTGTGGGACAACGATGTTAAAATATTCAATGTGCTCGTTTTACCATAGACAATACCACTATTGTCACCTAACCATGGGCATGCAACCACCCTCGAGCACCTTAATCTTTACTAGATAGAATGATTTCGGAAAGCCACACTATAACCAACAGACAAACCCTAGATGCAGTAGTAGCACGAGATGGAACCAGAAAACACCATCCAACTACATCAACACAAGACAAAGGAGAGTGCACCTCCTCCGAGGGTAGCACACAAGAGAGAGAGTCTCCACAACCACAGAACAAGAACAATACTTAACTACAGCAGTTGAAGTTGCACTTCTTAGGCTACCACCAAGAATATCATAATACCACCAAGAATGTCACTAAGAATACCAACAAAAATACTAGAAGGTAGGGCACATATCTTAGGCTAGACAGCGCTAGAGAGAGAGACCAAGAATCACCCCAGAACCTGCACCTTCCTTTCTTGCAGCTGCAGCTCCAAACTTGCGCTATACTTGAGAGAGTGAGTGAAGTGAGTATATACAAATGAGCTAGAGCACCTCCTATTTATAGTGGTTCTTGCCACCTGTCTCGGTCGACTTGTCTTTCTGGAAGATAATACATTTATATTATTTATTCTACTGAGCTGACTTGTCTTCTAGGGTTTTTACACATCCGTTTAGGATTTCTCTGGCTTCCGAAATATTCTATTCTAGTCAAAGGTTACACATGGAGGTTAATACTTCCCGCAGCTACCATAATATCAACAAACGACTCGGGTCAACGACTATCTCGGAGATACCTCAACCAATCTTAAAGGCTTTAGTTTGTGAAAATCCTTGCAATCACTGCACTTTCTTAGATAATTCCAAATGATGACTTGTTTAAGTTAAACTCAGAGGCCCATGGTTCTATTTAGAAAGATTAGAAATGGTCTTATGGGAGATCATTTATGGATTACAAAACCATGGAACTTTATTTTAAGATTTGTCCACAATATCCCATTGTCGATCATCGTAATCATAAATGGACCTTCAATGATCACAAAAGAAGATGGATTAGGCAGTGTCAAGGTATTTGGGAGTCCCACTCTTCTCGTAAGTCTACAATACTTGGGTGGATGGTTCCTCATAACATTCTAGCAATTAAGGATCAACTACATCATACTGCCTTTACCCATGTATGTTTTGTGGTTTGGCAAAATTGAAAATGATTAAGCATGTTAAGTGGAACTACATGTTTATCTGTGTTTTGAGAATGGATTGTTGCTTAATCTAGTGCTTTCTTTATTGCCCCTCTTCATTGGTAAGGGGTCCTTTTAATTGATAAATGGGTGATATAATAGACTAATAGGCAAGAAACAGTGTGTGGGATGTGATCAGATAACCAATCTTTTCCTTCTTATGGAAATGATCGTGTCAAGTAACCTTCACGAGTCAACTAACTCATTCCATTTGGGAGAACAACCAGCTTTTAAAACAGAGTTGAAAACACAAACTTCAGTCCGGATGGGCATTTTTGGAAAAGATGTAGATTATCTTGAGATGCCAGGCCAAAGCAGACATGCTCTCCCTCTTTGCTTATGTAAGGAAGGGGAAACTGTGTTACCAGTCTTTGGCTCCATGATGTATCATTCTTGAAGTATATTTTTGTTGTTAAGTAATAAAATATCAGAGCATTTCAAAAAAGAAAAAAGAAACTTTTGCTAGACTTGCGACAAGTTGCTTTGGTAATTACGTTGCAAGAAACTTTCCATCAGATGAAATATTGAAGGCACAAATTGGATTCTTCTCAATTACTTGTGCCCCAACTTTTTCCCAAGTATTTGTATCCCAATATGCAATGAGGCCCTTCTCACCTGCAAACAAATGCTCCAAGTTAATATAAAACAGCTCAAGGAGAAATGCCTCAGAGATATTTTTTTCTTCTAGTAATTACAACTATCTGAATCCCACCTTGTTTCACAGTGATAAAAAGTAATGGTCTTACACCATCTCGAGAAAACCGACAGGATCCAAATCTTTCACCCTGGAAAAATGAACAGAGAAAGACATGTTATCATCACATGCACGAGATAATTGCATGTTGTGTCAATTCAAGGAAGAAAATCAACACAATCATATTTTGCAAACAAGTTGTTCACCGTGTCCACTGATAATGAAGCTACTGGAGTTGATGTTGAAAGGTTCCATATTCTGCAAGGACCACTGTCTCCTAATGATGCAAGAAAATTGCCATCCAAGCTGCAAATAGAAAATCAGTTCCATATGTCAACTTGTAGGTCTATTAATCTTTCATGACTACAAAACTGGCACTGAGATTTAGAAAGCTAGTGTTGATTCCTGAAAATAATTGATTTGAAATACCACAGAATAATCTTCCTTCTTTATCAAAAAGGTTTGTCAATAGTATATTTGAGGATTCATGTTTACCTGAAGTCCATATCCTTAATTGATTTATGAGCATCAGGTTGATCAAGGACAATTTTCAAACTTGGCCACTCAAAAACTCTCAAGTGTCCATCCTGCATCACAACAATGCTCAGTTATTACAATCCATCAATGCTAAAATAATTAGATGAGGCAACCATTTCATATAATTCATTCCGTGGAAATCCCATACTCAATTCGATTTATCACCTTGACTAGAGGAGTGTTTACCTTTTACAAGTATAAGGTCAATAATATAAGCAATGAATCATACCATATAGGACACCACCATCACAAGTAGATAAATACTCCTATAAAAGACAGCCATTCGAAATTTACACTGTGGAATTAACTTGCAACTAAAACAAAATTTTCAGACATGGTGCACTTTCAACCAAAGAGGCTACAAGTTCTGATGGCATTTTCTCCATTATAGGCAACATGTGCTTCTCTTTCATTTTGACAGGTAATAGTTACTCTCCATTATCTGAGTTACATAACCACAAATTTCATCACCTAGCCTAAGCCTCGAGGGTTAGCTCAATCAATTGATTCCACTGTTTCTAGGACGTTTTCAGTAATCTGGTGCACTGTGCAGGTCCCTGGTTCGATTCCCACCGGGTCAGGCGCATTGAATCTACGCCACCAGCTTTACCCTGGGTACTATCCTTGGAACAGGGGGAAGTGCCTGGGTGTTTCCCAGGGAGATATTTCTAAAGGAAAAAAATCATCACCTAGCCATGCAACTTAACATAGCACATATATTCACAACTTTTAAAGCACATTCAAACCTTTTATGAGGCTCTACCTCGTGACAAATGATAAGTGCAAGCATACACCTTCCCTTAAGGTTTAGTCCAGGTGTTAAGCACGAATTGCTTCCACTGGGTCAAAACGTGATCTATGATCTCCAAGCATTAAAAGGTCTCCAATGTATCATTGATTTACGCGAGGGGGTATTTTGTGGGCTATTATGGCAATTAGCTAGTTGTTGACCAGTTTTTCGAAAGGGAATTTGCCAGTTAGAAGCTTCGTAAATTACTGTATTTTTCCATGATTGATGCCATATTTTTACAATTGCCAAAGACATTTAGTAAAAATCAATAATCTTCTTGTTTGCACATTCACCTGTAATAAATGTATTTCTGTCAAGCCAAAAGTTTGAACCAACTCTACTTATGTAAAATATTTAATTTCTTCAATCTTTTCATGAATTACATAGAAACTCATTCATGAAACATTTGGCTTTGAAATAGTAATGTGAGACCTTATGGGGGAAACTTTTGCCAGTTGACATTCTTGGGCAACTAAAAAACAGTTGATTAATGTTAATGAAGTTAGCATCTTAGCAATTAATACCATCTGAGAGGACCAAGAAACACAATATATTAGATATAAATTTATTGAATTCCAGACTCCTCGAAAATCATGTTTATTGGTTGTTTGTTGTGTGCTTTGTTACCCCCCTATTTGCATCAGGCAGGTCTGACGATGATCCGCAAAGGTTGAACAAGTCATTTTTTCAAAATCAGAGTTCAGAAGTCCAGCCAGGTCTTATGACCCCTTCATTTCTTCTTCTTCTTCTTCTTCTCTATGCATGATCCATACCCCCATGCAGTGAATTGTAATAAAATGAGCTAGCATGAGGTCTTTCTTATCTAAAAGGATTAGCCCCCTAAGACTTGATCATCAGTACATACTCTAGAGTGTTTTTTCTCACTCGTTAATTATATCTTGCTCGTCAGCGAGTTATAATTTCTAAGTTTTTTCACTCACAACCTCCAAAGTTGGAGTGTGTACTAATGGTTAGGCCTTAGTGTGTGTTGTCTAAGTCTAGTGTCTAATGTATATTACCATGCTAGTCATTATTTTTTATTCTTATGGACATGCACTAAGTCCCTCTAGGATTTTTTAATTGTTTTAATAAGTAGTAAAATTTCCCACAAAACGGAATTTTTACCTTGTAATTTGATGTAATAATAAAAAAGTGGTACTAGGAGGTGTTGTATGCCTTGGGGATATTTGTTTTCTTACTCAGAATACCCCTTATACTCTTGTACCCCCTTTGCGAGAGAAATTATTGACTTATTCTCTAATAAAAGTCAATTTTACTCGAAAAAGGTGGAAAAAGACAAATAAATCAGCATTCCTATTTTTTAGGAAACATGTGGGACATGTTTTGAGTCAACTTACCCTCTCTCTTTGTTCACTGGGAGATAGTTGCACTTAAGGTGAGTTAGTGAGTGAGTTGGAGTTGTGAGGTGTCATTGGGAGGAGATCCCAAGAAGAGGTTGTGCCCCTCCTCCCTCATGTGGTGCTTTCTCAAGAGAGGGCGCACATCCCAAGGAGGCCGCCACCTCTCTTGGGCCATGTGTCACCCCTCTCACCCTTCCTCTCTCCTAGTGTTGGTGCCTTACTTGAGTGGTGGTACCTCTCTCAAGTTCTCTTGAGATGTGGCATCAACCAACTTCACATATGGCACATTTCTCTTGAGATGACTAGCCCTCTAAGCTTTGGGAATGGCTCCCTCTTGTGTATATAAACAAGTCGACCCCTCTCATCATGGTTAATGGGAGTTTGGGCTTGCTTTCTGTTGTAATATTGTTGTAACATTTTGCTATTCGAATAAAAGGATTTGGAGGTCAAAGGTGGATTGTGCTAATGTGTGGATGATCATTGTCATATGCTTTAATGTTATGAGGTGATGTTGTTCTAAAATTTTGCATTTCAATTGTTAGATAGGCCTTTGAAGGGGTGTTGTCACCCAATAGGATAGGATTAGTAAGCTAGTTTTCTTTCTTCAATCCTATTGTTTTCTTATTTGAGAGATTTTGATGTGCATGTGGGTTTCAGTTAACTAACATGCTCTTTGAGTTTCTCTTGTAGGTGACACCAAGACTTTAACAATTTGTTTTGCAAGCATTTTAGTTCACGGGGCTTTATACTTGGAAAGGTAGAAGGACTTGCTTGTACCTCCTACGTACTCTAAGATATTCAAAGACATAGTCCCTCCTCATTCCACCAAGAGACTCCATTGCCCAAGGGTTCCAAGCTATCAAGCTTGTCTTTCTCTCCTTCACGAAATCTAAATTCTCTTGGTTACTTTTCTTGCATGTAGTAGCTAGATTTACATTACAATTTAAATCTTAAGTATTTCAGCTTGCATGCAAAGTAAACTAGATCTACATTCTTGCTTACAATTTTACAAATCTTTTTGATAGATCTAGTATAGGAAAGGTCATCTATTTACTTAGTAAAGATAGATCTTTCATTTTTCATAATAAAGAGTTTTTTATCTCTAGATCTAGCTGATCTAGGTGACTTTTGCTTGCTGTGCAAACAGCAAATAAAAGACATTAGACTAGTTAGTTTCATGCTTGATTCTAGCTAGTTTGCTTACCCTTTTTGTTCATTCTTTACTTGGAAAAATTTTACAAAAGTCATACAATTTTTCCAGGCACTTTCAAAGTTGTTTTTGGCATCTTTTGGCCTCTCTTGCTTGCTGTTTTTTGCAGTTTTTGTGAGCAGCCAAGGAGAAGCTCTACCAAAATTTCAAGGATTTAGAGCTCCCAGGACCCCCTAACAAACCTCTTCTTCAGTCTAGACTCTAAACCTTTTTCTTCCACCGTATTGTAAGTCTACTTGGTACTGAAAGATAAAAGACCAAGAGACATTCTTCCGAAACTATTGTAACCGAAAAGACAGAGTGGGATAACCCACTAGGCCTGCCATCCCCCCAACACTTGGGGGGAACTCTCTCTTTTTGCATGTGGTCTCTTTTACTTGCTCTTTTTTCATTTTTGCAAAGTTAAAATAAGCCCAAGCACCGCAAAACATTAGTTAGTTTCAATTTCTAGAATAGATTAATTTAGATTTCAATTTTGCATTTCCTTTCAATCATTTCAATTTCGCAAAGCAATAAACCTTCCCCCTCAGTGCCTTAGTATGCTCTGGCCCCTCGCGAGCTTTGCTTGATCTTGGGTGCCATCAGAAACGGAGCTGAGTAGTGTGGATTAGTTTAACTAGGACAATCTTTTTTCAATTATTGATAAAAGGGAACCATACTCGTGGGATTGCATGTGAGTTCGAGGGGAAACTTTAACATCTTAGGTTCTCTCCTCGTTGGAAGTCCTGCAGTCTTTTGGGTGTTAGAATCAAAGAGATGTGCTCATTTTACCATAGACAATATCACTATTCTCACCCAACCATAGGCATGCAACCACCCCCGAGCACCATAAGCTTTTCTAGATAGAATGATTCTGGAAGCAGCACTAGAACCAACAAATAATCAAGAGAGCTCATCTTTCTCCAAAGATAGTTCACCAAACAAAAAGTCCCAAAGCCACAGAACAAGAACAATACTCAACTGCAGCAGTTGCAATTGCAGCAATTACAGCAACTGTAGTTGCAGTTGGAGTAGCTGCAGTTGCAGTTGCACTTACCAAGAATACCACCAAGAACACCACCAAGAGATACTAGAGGATAGGGTGCACATCTTAGGCTATATGGCGCTAGAGAGAGAGACCAAGAACCATCCCAGAATATCCACCTTCCATCCTTGCAGTTGCAGCTCCAAACTTGTGCCAAACTTGACTGAGAGAGTGTGTGAAGTGTGTGTGTACAAATGAGCTAGATCATCTCTTATTTATAGTGGTTCTTGTCACTTGTCTAAGCCGACTTGTCCTTTTAGAATCTGATACTTTAATATTAATTATTTTACTGAGCCGACTTGTCTTCTAGGGTTTCTACACATATGTTTAGGGTTTCTCTTGCTTCCGGAATATTCTATTCTAGCCAAAGGTTGCACATGGAGGTTAATACCTCCCGCAACTACCATAATATCAACAATCCCTCCTAGCTAGGGAGGTATTAACAAGTAGCATCATCATAGCCACACAAGCTATCTCATGATCACGTAGATCAATTCACGAGCAACATCACCACTATCAGTATCATCTGATAGCATCAACTGCATCATCTCTCGAGGCCATACTCCATCTGAGTAATTGGGCATGATGTTGAATAAGTCACTCACTCAACATAGTGATACAAGGACCAATCTTCTAATCCAGACCTACGTCCTAGAAGAATGACTATCCCAACAGATGTTGAATGTCCTCAATGGCTCCAAGAACCATCCTCTCCACTGCATCATCTCTAAGTTGTATGATCATATCTAAGTTGTACTAGCATGATGCTCTGCATCATATCTAATATGCACTAGCATGATTATATCTAACATGATGCGGAGTACCATCTACATCATCTCTAATCCGTACTAGCATGGTGTCAATGCACCATCTCTAAGTTGTACTCGCATGATGTAGATCAATGCCTCTACATCATCTCACTATCCATCTAGCTAGCAATCATCTCCAACACTAGAGGTAGTCTACATGGCAATCAGAACAATGCCATCCAATAGAACACAATTGTGTCTATTCATAGTAGTATACAACTACTATCCGGTGGTACACAACCACTCCTAGTAACACACGGCTACTAACTAGTGACACATAGTCACAACCAGTGGAGCACATCCACCACAGTAGCGTACAACTATTGTCTAGAGACATACAGTCTCCACAGCAATCATATCATCTGATATCAACCTGCATAACAATACCATGATACAAACTAATTCATTTGGGCCATTCTTCCACTCGCATCTATGCGATCTGGAAGAGTATCTGCCCTCAAAAAGTTAAACATTAGCCATGGGCTATCTGGACTATTCTTCTCAAGCATAGAAGAATAATTGTCCCTGATTTCTGAACCTGGACCATTCACCTAACTAGGCCATTCTTCCGGCACTAATCACAGTGCAACCTGGAGAGAATGAGTCTGCCCTAGGGAATGACTGTCCCTGATTGTTGAACCTGGACCATTCACCTAACTAGGTCATTCTTCCGGCACTAATCATAGTGCAACCTAGAGAGAATGAGTCTTCCCTAAGGAATGATTGTTCGTACCATTTCCTATGGAAATGATTGTCATGCACCAACCTCCTATAACGGACCATTCTTCGAAACTGCTCACAACTATGAACTTTGAAAGAATGACTACCCGGAGAGGCGGACCATTATGCTTGACCACTACTCAGAGTGACTTCTAAAAACAATGATTGTCCTAGACCATTCCCCCACACTAGCCACAAGGGAATCGCTGTCTATGGTACATCCGCAATCTATCGGACCATTTTCATTACGAAAATGACTATCCGATCTGAACCATTTTCCAAACTGGAAAATGACTATGAGTCAGAAATCTTGGGCCACTTTCCGGACTGGAAGGTGACTACCCAACCTGGACCATTTTCCGAACTGGAAAATGACTGCCCATAAATCAATAAAATATAAGTGCTCCCTCCTAACCTGGGAAGTAATCACTTCCCTTTCCAATAAGGAATTCATCTCCACGAATTCAGCTTGTCCCTTAAGTACGCAAACTTTTCATCTTAGACAGAGGCTTTACCAAAATATATGTTATATGCTCATCTGTGGAGATATACTGGAGAACCACTTCTCCCCTCTGGACTCTATCACGGAGAAAATAATACTTGATCTCAATGTGCTTCGACCTGTCATGGAACACCGAGTTCTCTGAAAGATTCACACAGTTCTGATTATCACAATATATCACGGTCGAATCCATCACCTGATCAGACAGTCCAGAAACCAGCTTACAGAGCCACACTGCTTTTGTACAAGTATCACAAGTTGCAATATACTCTGCTTCTGCAATGTTGAGTGCAACAGACTTTTGTTTCCTGCTATCCCATGATATTGAGGCAAAGATCAAACTGAAACATATCGAAGAAGCACTTCTTCTGTTATCTGCACTCCCTGCCCAATCTGAAACGATAAATCCAAGCAGTTGTATATCATGACTCAAATGTCCACAAAGACATTTCAAGGCATGCTTTGCAATTATTCAATTTTCATGGCTAGGTTCCACCTAGAACTATTTTCACAGCAAAGCAAATATCTGGCTGAGTATTCTCCAAATACATCAACGAGCCATTCAATTGTCGATACAGGGACAAGTCTACTGGATCAGAGTCTCTCAACTTCTTCAGATCTGTCATCATGTGAGTTTGCCGTGGATTTGTAATCCATTATCCCGGACTTCTGAAGAACCATTTCGACACACTGCCTTTGTCATAGGAAGTTTTCACCACGCTTATGTTGTACATGAGAGGCTTTGCACCAAGTTGCTTGAATCCATACAAGGTCTTCTTCCATCTGCATACATGGGTCTCTTTCTGGTATACCTCAAAACCTTGAGGTTGCTCTACATATGCTTCTTCTTCAATTACTCTGTTGAGAAGAACAATCTTTACATCCATCTGATTTCAACCCATGAATATTACAAGAGATATAATAGCTCAGGTAGAGGTAAATTTGGTTACTGGAACAAGTTGTCATCACAGTCTTCTCCCTCCTTATGGGAGAACCCTATAGCCCTGAATCTCGCCTTGTATCTATCAATGCTTCCATCTTCCATTCATTTTGTTTGAATGGCAGTCAAAGATCCTCGAGTGTTCAACACTTGGCTTCTTTTCCAGAGAAAGCTTCTTTTGGAGTCATGTTCTTCAATATATGATGAGGACTTCTATTCTGAACATACACGGCTACCATAGTTGCTTTTCCCCATAGAAACATGGATAGATTTTGGTCATTCATCATTGCCTTAACAAATTCTTCAATGGAACGATTCTTTCTTTCTGCCACATCATTCTGAGGGAGAATTAGCTCCGTCCTAATCCCAGATGTTTTACAAAGAGGCAACGAGATTCTTGGAGGTGTATTCTCCTCCATTATCGAACCTCAAGATCTTTATCTTCCGCTTAGGCATTGGTCCACACACATCTAAGTGAATGATGTCCAAAACTCCTTTTTTCTTTCCACGCTTCCATTAGAATTGGTACTTAGTGAGATCACCTACCTCACCACTTGATGGTGTCATCTGCTCCATGTCTGCAACTATCACTGTAGCTCCTTCTCAGAGCTCTCGCATGTGACCTGCCTGGAACAAGAACAACAAGGGCAAAAATATTTCTAATAGCATTTTCATAAAAAAACATATCTATAGTAACAAGGATGGTAGTCATCATAGAGTTACCAAGGTGACCTGCCCAAAAGAAAACAAGAAATATCTCTCTAGAGGAGATGTTAGTTCATTTTGCAATAAGCATCTATATCAATAGTATTCACATGCCATAAAGTATTCATTATATCTAGCAATAATAGAACCTTTCAAAGACTGCTTTCACAATTTGTAATGTAGCAACTATCACCCTTGATATATACAAATTGGAAGCTTAACAATTTAATCAAACCTAAAGCCTCAACTGCTATGGAGGGTGTGCTTGTTCCTCTGAATGCACTGAATCCAAGATTATAGCTTGGACAAGGTCTCTAGTACTTTCCCTGCAAACAAACTCATGTTTTTCTAGATGATATAACTTGGATAGCATATGCAAGTGCATATCTTTGAAGTCTTGTAGCATCGTCCAGCTTGTCTTCCAATCTGAAACTAGATACTATCTTGACAAGAAGAGATTAGAAACTGAACCAGAAGATTCAATGGTTAAAACAAGCTAGAAACTCTAAGATTTCAACTTTGACCAAATCAATTTGACCAGAAGTCAACCTTTGACTTTGACTTTGACCAAAAATTCAAACCTGACATTTTTGCTAGATGATGGTACCAAGAGGCGCGCTAGGCTAGGGTGCACTAGGATGTCAAGGAATTAGGTCAAACGCTTCCGGAATATTCTATTCTAGCCAAAGGTTACACATGGAGGTTAATACCTCCCGCAACTACCATAATATCAACAGTGGGTACCCTTTGAGGGATAATTATTAAAGGGCCAAATCATAGCTTAGATTTTTTCCCTTTTTCACATTTACAATCTTGCATGCACAAAGTGGACTTGCAACATCAAGCCACTTCATTGAATCAACCCACTAATTCAACCAATCACCCTTAATAATAAAATTTGTCAAGAGCACTTGCAACACATCTCGCAGCATCACTTTACTTTTGGCACTGGTCTACATATTTCCATTTTGCTTATCATCGGTATTTCTCATTTACTTTCAAAATTTAAGGTATTATATTTTCTTATCAGTTATCTTGAAGTATTTGATTTGCTTAAGCAATTCTTTATTTCTGTCATTATATGTTGCTAGAATAGTTGCACTTCCTTTTGTTTCATATTAACTCCTAGAATAATATTGTTTATTATTTGTACTTAGATCTAATCAGCCTTTAGATTCGTTTTTTAGAAACTAACCCCCTTGGCTTCGCTGGGAGTTATCCTAGACGAAAAAGTCGAGTGTCAAGTGGCAGCTACCCGACTTGAGACTTGCCCCCAAGGCCACACCTAGTGGATTGAAGATTTCTTCCACGTGACCCGAGGTGTGGATTAGGCGGCAACACTTTTGGCATCGTTGACGGGGATAAATCTTTATATTCCCGTAATAGGACTTTTGTTTTCCTTTCTTGATTTTGCTTTGTTTGATGCTTGTTGTTTATTAGAAATAGACTCGATCATCCAGCAACTCCACTTAATCACAATTTGACAAAGTATTCTACAAGAAGGAACTCACAAGGTTTACTTAACTTCATCCCTAAATCTAAAAAGGTTTATAGGAGGTTGAATAAACTTACTTCTCGTAGAATCCTTGATCATCTCAGATTCGAGTCCATTTATGATATATATTTGCTATTTAATAATTCTAGCCTAAAAATGGATGATTTATATAAACCATGTGATTTTACTGCAATAAATGGTTATCCACATGCAATTCCAGAAAAAGATCTAGATAAGTTGCCTTCCTTTCAAGGCAACAATGCTACAAGTGCTAAAACACGTATTAGAGCTTTTACAAATTGTGATAATAAATGGTGTGGCAATGTCGCACATGAAGATGTTAAAATGAAACTTTTTGTCTTGTCATTAGAAGAAGATGCTCTTGATTGGTTTTCATATTTTGCAGATAATAACTTTAAAACCATAAAAGACTTTATAGATGCCTTCACAAAGAAATGGGGGAAAAGAAAGAACATCGTCACCTGTTAGTTGCATTTTAATGAATTAATCAATAGCCTTCACAAAGATATCAAACCTCCAGATACTTTTGTCCTCGTCTACTATATAGAGGATTTTATTGGGGAAATGTGCCACCAACTCAAAGATTAAAGAGCCATCCAACCTTAAGATTGCCCAAGAGACAACTATAAAAATTGATAAGAACATGCAAGCCTCGAGAAGGTCTAATTTGTCGGGTTTTACCAGGGGTGGTTCTTCAAAATAGTCAAAGCCTAAGGGAAAAGCAGTTAGCACAGAAAATAAAGAGTCTTCTAGCGACCCCTTAAAAGAGTTAACTTAAGTAATCAACGCCATGGAAGCCAATCGTGCAAGTCAACTAAATGTCGTGCAAAATTGTTTGATTTCCATGTAAAGATTGCAAGCCAACAGATTTCAAACTAGGCCCAATAATAAAAGATGGCAAAAGAAGGGGCCCTACCTGAAGAAAACCGAGGTACTATGAGGCTGCCAACTAAGGTTTGTCTTTGACCTTGAGATTGGCTCTAAGTTTCAATCTCCAAAACTGTCCTTTGTTGTTTTTATGACAGCAAACAATTTAGTAACATTTTGCCCATAGTTTTTGTTGGTTAAGTGTTCTTTGAGGTGCCCTTGCAAGTGTTTTCAAGCCGGTGGTTAGCACATGCAATATATCTCAAAACAAGTAACACTCTTCTAAATCTTTACAACACAAATAAGGTAATCTACACTCTAAGGATGCATGAAAATAGGACATAGGTATATTTGGTCAACATGACCCTGGATAAAAACCCCCTGGGGAAAACCAGTTTGGAATGGAAGTATATATAAGTGGTGTCTAAAGCATGAGATACAACAAGAAATACAATATGATGGAACCTGTATACAAAGCAAGCTCCTCTCGAGACTTGCCAAAGGAACCAAGAAGAAATGAACCCAAGACTAGTGTGCCTCTTCCTCTTGTTGCCAAATCCACTGAAGTGAAGCGCCCTTGACCCTGGATGCTCTGAAGAAGAATCCCTTGCACACAAATGTGTTCTTGTGTACTACCTCTCCACTAAAACAAACAGATCTGACATCCTCCAAGTGTAGCTCCTCCCTGCTAGGTGTGCGCCCACCTCCTATAGTGCGCCCTCCTCCAAGCAAGTGTGATCACCACTAAATAATCAGGCCCCAAGCTCCCATAGCTCCTCCATGAATAGAAGCACCCAAGTTGCCCTCTTCCAATGCCTCCAAACTCATCCTCATGCTCCCTCTCAAACTCTCCAAGTGAGCAAACGAATGAATGAGCCTCTCTTGGCCCCTTATGCCCTCCTTGAGCAATCCATAAGGAAACATAAATGGGGATGGCTAGGATCATCCCAAGCCATCTCTAATCAATGGTTGAGATCATCCCACAATAATCTCAACTCAAAACGCACTTTGGGTTAAGTTCCATGTTGTCGTCCTTATACACACCTACTAACATGGAGAAGTCTCCAACCCACTTGGTGTGTCCTTAGAGGCACAAACGTAAGTCTAGACCCATTGTCACCTCGATCTAGACCTCTTCCGTCTAGGCTCACTCTTAAGGAAGTCGAGGGGGGTAGACCCTACTTAACTATGTTAAGTTTTAATCAATGATCTAGGAGTTAATTTGGTTTTTATTAGGAAGACCCAACCCAATGACAAGCAAACAATGCAAATGCAATTCCTTTAATGACAGGCAAACCTTTTCTTGGCTAATACAATAAAATAGACCAGTGTCTAAAATATACCCAAAGTTTACTTATTGAGATGAGCAATTAAATATATACTTACAACATGAAATAAGACATGAAATATCTACACAATGAATTAGATAGTGAAATAACTATTAGCTTTAGACAATTATTTCCAAATGAACTAAGAATGCTTACAACCAAAAATAAAGAATCTCTAATACATGTAAATATTCACAATGAAAGAAAGTGCTTGAAAGAAAGTAACTTAGAACATGAGATTGCTTGGAAAGTAAAATCACATGGAAAGTAAATTGCTTGAAATGTAAAATTGCACAACTTGAAAAGTGAGATTGCTTTGAAAGTAAATAGCTAAACTTGAAGTGCGATGTTGTGAATGCAGTTGGTTGATTTTAATAGGTTTTAAGTCTCTCTTGAATTAGGGGGATTAAACTGTGATAGATACAAGCCTAAACTATGTGACTACCCCAAACTGTTATCCCCTCAACCAAAAGGAATTGTTGGGTGCTCAAGAAGAAGGACAAACAAGGTCCTTCCCTAGCTCCACAGGTCAATTCCGAAATGCTTGGGCACTCAAGCAAGGAGGACACATAGTGCCTTGAAGTCGTCCACGACTTCAACCCCTTGCAGCGTCCCAAGTCACCATTTTTTGTGGTGGAAACAATAACAATTGGATGCCTAATTAAACTAACTTTCAATCCTTTTCCCTTTCTTAGTTACTCAAGATCCACAAAGTGGCAAGGGGAAGGAATACGAGGCAAAGGTGGAGCAAAAATATGATTACTTTGCAGTAATTTAAAATTAAGACTAGCCTTCACGATATTGCAAGGATGGCTTAGGCCAATCTCTTTGCAAGGTGTGGGCAAAAATAAATAATTTAAATGACTTGGAAAATTAAAGAGCAACCCCACAACAATGGCATAAGATGGAGGACAAGCCTACCGTTTTGGCCAAGGTGGGTATTGTTGCCGCCTTATACACACCTGGGAGACGTGGAAGAAATCTTCAATCCACTCGGTGTGTCCTTGGGGGCAAGTGAGAGTTAAGGTGATGTCACCTAATCCTCAACTCCTCCGTCTAGGCTAACTCCTAGCGAAGCCAAGGGGGGGTAGTCCCTAACAAATATACCAATGCTTGAACTAAACTAAGTACAAGAAATAAATCTAGGAGTTTTATTCTTTCATCAACCAACCATAAAATGAAAATACACAGATCAATTATTCACCACGATATATATTAACATATACTTGCATAAAAGGATACTTAAGACACAATTGTTAAATGCAAATAAAAATCAAATTGCTTCAAGTAAATAACTGAAAGGTAAATGAAGCATATGGCTTTGCAAAGTGTGTAGTATAAGACCAATGCCTTAAAGGTAATCATGGACAGTGTAGTTCATGTATTTTATTAAGGTAAATTGACGTTGAGTTAATGAGAGTGTTTGGCCTCTTTGGAAGTTAACTCTTTGTTTGGAAACTTGCAGAGAGTTTATCGAAATCCAAATGGTCTCACCAATAAACTCACTCAAAGTGATGGATGTCCAAAACGGGTCGGAAGCCAGGTCCCAAGAGGGTCCGCCTTACTTCGCAGGTCACTTTAAGGCGTTTTCCCGCGCATTAAGTTAACTACTTTAGAGGTTTCCCTAATTATTCTATCACCACTGACCAGCTCAGCGTGTATGAAACTTACTCCCAGCAGATCGAGACTAGCTCGCAACTTGAAGGGTCAGGAACCGCACTGAGAGCTGGGGGGAAATGTTTATTTTAAACAAGAAATAAAATGTTGGAATTGAAAAGTTTTTTAATTACTAATGTCTTCACTGACCGGCCTCTTTTGGAGGAGCTGATGAGACAAGTCATTTGCCAACTTTGAAAATTGCAAGAAAACAACTAACAAACAATTTAAGATTATTGTGATTGGAAAAAAAGAAAATCTAAACTAAAATTGTGGTTTGTTTTAATTTTAGAGCTGAAAGTGAACTTGTTGGAGTGCTTAAAACAAAGGAAATAAATGAAACTAGCCAAAACAAAGATCCTGAAACACAACACACACCCCCGGGGGAAGAACAAAATGAGGCCTCCTTTGGCTCACTAATTTTATTACCACGGTTACAATTGCTCTTTGAAGAGTCTTGAGATATCTTTAAATGAGATTGGACCCTTATATATGGATCATAAAACTGAAAAAATTACTTTTACAATGGTTTTAACAAAGTAAGGCCACTTTCGAGGTCTTAGAAACTTAAAGTCTTTGGATTTTCGGTAAAATTTCCTCTTGTCCTTGCACAAACCAGCACAAAACCAGCAAACAAATGAGATGCAAATATGGCCAAAAACACTTTAAGAGTGTCTTTGGTTATTAGTTTATAAACTGAAAATTTATGAGCACAATCCTATGATAAACTAGCAAATTTTTTAATCTAAATTAACTAAGAAAAGTCATTTCTTACTATTCTTCTTTGTTGTCCTAAAACATAAATATGAAACAGTAAGTCTTTGCTCAGATATGTAATTTTAAATTCTTGAGAAACTAACTATCTTTAGCCTTTAGATTTCAGCAAGGAAAGAGAGCGTAAAGATAATAAACAGCAAGCTAGATCTAAATAAGTTTTTCTTTAGAGAAGGAGATCTAAACTACTTGCTTTTATCTTGCAACAGAAAGATAACTTGTATTACTTCTATAAATTTGAAATCTTGCTTTTCAAATAAAATAACCCAACAGAAAATTTTAGCTTTTAATTTGAGAAAGAGATGAGAAGAAAAGGTTTCTTAAACCCTTGGAATACTTTGGCAGAAATGGAGTCTTCTTAGCATGAAAGAGGGGCTATTGTCCTTATTTGTTTTGGAGAGAAAGTAAGAGCAAGCAAGCTCATCCAATCCTCCAAATGAGATCCCTAAAGTCCACAAAACTTGCAAGCAACATGTTAGATCTTGGAGTTACCTACAAAGAAAATCAATGGCATATTAGCTAAACAAAACATAAAATGCACATTTAGATTTCCAGTATAGATAATCAATAGGAAAAGAAAATCAAACCAGATTTACAATCCTATCCCTTATGAGTAATAGTACTCCTTACAAAGGCCAAATTCAACAAATTACAATAAGCAAATAAATGGAATAATATCACCTCATAAAAATGCACTTGACAATGAGCAACCACACATAGATCCACACCA
>ML782706.1:434085-446659 GCA_009831015.1 Picea engelmannii
GTTTTCATAACTGGCGTTTACATTTACCAGCCTTTACACAGCCAGCACACTAAGAGTTCGTGGCACTTTACACTTTAATGACTGCGATCTTACCTTGGCAAATTTAATACTGGGATTTTTAACTCAGCGTTATCACAGTAGCATTTACCCTTCTTTTTTTTTCTGGCTAAATTCCTTCTACATGTGATAATTCTTTTACAAATCAGTGATAATAGTAGAAGGCATTCTGGGTTGGTTAGCAATTCACTTGTGGAAGAAAACTTATTGGATAGTGATTCCATTGTAATACCTGCACCTTCACCAGCAACTTCCTAGCGATACGCTTATGATACACCAGCGAATTTCTTTTTTAATATATATTAAAGACAGCAATATATCAGCGCATTTTGACAGCGATTTTTATTCTTATCTGACAGCAAGCATTAATTTATCTATGGCTGAGATTGACAGTAATATGGACAGCGACTTAATAGCGATTTTTTTCTATTGTATAGCAGCAAGTTCGCATGTTTAGTGGACAGCGATTTGGTGCTCTAATGTATGATTGATAGCCATAAATACATCAATGTTTTTTTTTCTCAGCAATTATGTCCATTTGGTATTCCTGGAATCTGTGTAACAGTCCTGGAAATACATCCATGTTTTTCCCAGCGATTATGTCCGATTTGTATTCCTGGAATGCGTGTAACAGTCGGGTCAATACATCAACGATTTTCCCAAAATTTATATCCGATTGTAACAGCGTTTCATTTGCGTTTCAGTTCTGTAATGAAATAATAAGTGTCCATTGAACGTTGTAAGCACAACGATTATCCACACTCGCCTTTCCCTTTCTGTAATTTTAGTGCAACCTTAGAATATGTATTTGTATATATATATATATATATAAGCATCTATCAACATACCCCTCTTCATTAATACTTTGTTGCCAATTTAGCTTATGTATAAAAAGGGGCGGAGAAAAATTTAAATAATTTTTTATTATCATTGTGCGAGGAGTTCTTAAATTTTACAAATGAATTAAATGACCTTAGAAGCAAAAGATAATCTTAGACACAACCTTGGAAAACAATCTTAACTCTATCTTAATCCTAATAACAACAAATGATTCTCGAATCTTAACCCATCTCTTGAGTTTTTGTTACTTGAAGGTTGTTATGTATGTTAACACGTGGATGAAGTAAAACACCTTGTGCTAGAATAGGGTCTTGATGGCCAGATGGTTGAGGTAAGCCTAGATGGTCGCACTGTTAAGCCTATCTTGACTGTAGTTACGTTGCGCAAGATTAATGGTTGAAGTTTTATTAGTTTTTGCTATTTGTTGTTAGTTAAACAGTAAATGGGTTATTTGAGCCTTTTGCCTTAAGTCGATTTGTGTATGGGGGTTGGCCATAGATGTTGCATCACGCATGTTTACTTTGTAGGAAACAAGAAATCCTTCAGTAAATGCGCTTTTTTATTCTGAATGATGTCACCTGGCGTCTAGTCGATTTGGGATTGGGCGTTTGGGTTTAGCCCTCGTGTATTTTGGCAGATATTTGGTCTCCTAGCGCGAGGGGGGGTTTGCATGGTTTAGAGGTCTAGATAAGTGATGTTGCGCTAGGGTTACTGTCACGCCTATCGCCTGGTGACGGCATGATTCCTGATGAGGGGATCATTGCACGCCCTCATGGACCAAGGCGATTGATAACTTGGCCGGAGTCTATGCTTCCCAAGGTGAGCGTTCGTTCGTCGAAATTGATGAGGGCACTTGGTTGTAACGCCTTAGCGCGGTTGGGTTTTGCGCGCCGTAGAGGTTCCCTGTTAATGGTCGTCAAGCCGTTGTGTCGGGATTGTGGGGGTTGTCCTTTAGCTTGTAGGCATTGTCTCGTTGTGTCGAGCGGGTAGTCGTTGTATTGTCCTTGTTCACATGGTCGTCCGGTAGCAGCATGCGCTATGCGCGGAGTCGTTGGTTGTCTGTTGCCTGATTGCGCATGTTGTGTTCGTCATCAGGTTGTAAGGTTTGACTGTTGTCTTCGTTGCCTTCCTGTCAAAAAAAAAAAATTCGCTTGTAGTCGCAACGATTTGGGGTCATTACAGTACTGCACAGATTTAGTGAATCATACTGCAGTTTTCTGGCACAGTTTTCGAGGAGAAAGAACAACATTTATTTCTGAAGTGTTGGCATGCATTTCAAGGCAGCCTTTCTGTACTTTCTGTATCAAAACTGAAGCTGATTGTTCTGGCACGAATTCCAAGGAAACCGTACAGCCATTTACACAGAAATCGAGGAGCAGGCCTGTAGCTTTTGTTCAGGAAATTCTTGCACGAATTTCTAGAAGCATTGCTCAGATTTTGAGGAAGATTTGATGGCCCGGTTGTGAGATAAATTGGAATTTATTTTTTCTGAAGATGATTGTTGTAAAATATTCTTTCTCAGAGCTCTTAAAATAATAATAAAAGCCCCTCTCTCACTGGTTTTCCCCTTGTGGGTTTTTCCAGGGTCGAAGTTAGACCAAAATCTGTGTCTTAATTTCTGAGTTATTGTGTTGTTGTTCATGTCATTTATTTCTGCATTTATTGTTGTTCAGAATCCTCATGTTTCAGTTCTGAGATATATTTTGAACATATGGCCCTTTTTTGTAAAAATGCCCTGTATGTATATATTTTGAACATATTAATAGTCAAAAGAAGCATTTTTTACCAACAAGAAAAGGAACTTCAGATTTTCAGTTAATACATACTTATGAATGTAAATCTGACACTTACAACACCTCCTGCAGCAAGCAAGAGCCCATATGTGCTAAAGACTAAAGATTGCTGTTGGCCCACATTTTCTAACTGATCCAATGCTTTTTCTGAAGGCTTGATCCCAATCTTTTTAGCCTCTGATTCATCCTGGCTTGTCAATTCAAACCTCCTGCAGCAAGGATAAAGTCAGCAATATATTAAATTCCTTTTATAAGAAGCTCCATTTCCATAATGCTGTACTATTTTACAGAACAGCAGCTGAAAGATCAATGATTCATTTTGAGAATACTAAAACTGTGAGCTAATATCAATTCGCAATAGATTGCAGAACCTCGCTGGCATCCATTCTAATAGCTATGACATAACACTATATGTCCTCTACTAGAAAAAATTGTGTTTTGTTGGGTTGTTTAGCAACCCGAAAAAATAAAATGTGTCTAAAAGAAATTAGAACATGCCCCCAAAAAACAAGAATATCAAAAAGAACTTATTTGTTATGTTCTCAAGACATAAAAACACTACAAGCATGTTCAAACCTAAGAGCACAAATTTAAAATATGGAAATGCAACTTCAAAAGTCGTTGGAAGTTGTAAAGACAATCTCAAAAGGCTTTGTTAAAGGGAAATACGTAGGCAGCACTGGCATTCCTCGCCATCTCTTTCCCATATGTTCGAAGTTCGAACACGTTAATAAAATATCAGTCTTTCTAGCTTCCTGATGCAGAATAGGAAATTTCAGAAAATGACACCATTGTAAATTTCCTTCTTTGCTTCTATTAGTTGTTGATTTTTATAGCTTCGGGGTTTTCTACATTGGTTTGGTGTCTTAGCGTGTGGAAGAGAAGTCCTCTTTAGGTGGTCGTTCGAGAAGAGCAACTAATATGAGCTCCTTCCTAAGTTTAACTTAGGAAAAGCACATTAATTAAATTATTTGATTAATGTATACTTTGGGCTAAAGTTTTCTAAGGATAAATAATTAAATTATTTAAGTGAATTAGATCTAATCTCCACCGTTGATCTGAGAAGGCTAGGATTTAATCCTAACGCTCTATCACTTTGGAGATTAGAGATTTGGCCTATGGAGAAATTATAAAGTAAACCTAAGGGAGAGGATGAAGACACATTTGAGGAAGAGATTTTCTCAAGGAGTGAGAGACTCGAGTGACTGAGGAGAATTGTGAGGGATTGCAGAGAAGGATCTCAGTGAGAATTTCAGGACAGACGAGTTGGAAAAAAGAGAGGCCGACTTTCCTACCAGCCAAGGCACCGAAAGGAGGCCAAAGTTTCTGGGGGGGCAATTTCCAGCAGAGGGGCCAATTTCCTGAGACTGATTTCCAGTGGGGGCCCACTTACAGGGTCTCACACAGCTGCATATTTCTTTGTGGCTATATACACAGATTTTCTAGATTTAATAAAATGAAGGAAGATTGTTGTTGGGTGAAAATTTCTCTGCTTTTATGTGTTTGATTTCTCTGGTTATTTCCACTCATTTAATTTATAAGTTAATATACGAGTGTATTTATTTTATCAGCAGTTTTCAGATTTTATTGAGGAAAATAATTTATGGGTTTTAAATAAATTGTTGAAGTAAAATAAATCAGATCTGGTATAAGAGAATTAACATTAGCCTGACATCAAAAATCCTTTGTTTTTCTAAAAGCCTCAAATGTAACGGACCTACCTCTAGAAATTTATCACCTCTAAGCTCAATTCTCCTTTCATGTGATTTCCAAAAAAGATAAAATCAACATACAGCTACTCATGAGAAAATGCTTGTTCCTGAGCCAACTTAGACAGAGAGTGTATTGGAAAAACCATGTACAAAATGAAAGAAATGATTTCATCATCTGTTCTGTAGTTTACCCATTGATGGCAAAGTATGAGCCCCAAATAATCCTATGAGATTTACAAACAATTCCACTGACAATTTTTGTGCATTTAATTCAGTTCATCCACCTTCTAGATACAAGCATCCATTCTTAATAACGCTTCTCTCACATGCACAAGTGGAAAGAATTTCAACACTCTAAGCATATGGTATTCTCCCATTTTTGCCAATGAAAGAGATATTCAATCAGACAAAATGTTACTCCCGTTGGCAAGACACATTGGAGGATCAAATGCTCTCGCATATGGCAGAATTGATAGGTATTAGTGTTGAGAATTATAGCTCGGACAGGAAATAGTTCGAGATATTTTCGAAAAAGTAATTTTCGAAAAGTAATTCTATTTTTGAAAAGGCAATTCTATTTTGTAATTCGGTTTAGTTAAAAAGTGAAAGTCTTATTTTTAGCAGTTGAATCTAAAAAGTGTATTTCATGCATGCATGACTTAGACTAGGAGTAATCTCAAAATTAGATTAGGGTTTTGGTCTATGATTTCTTGACTTGTCATGGAGTTAATTAGAAAGATAATATACTTTATTGTATGAGACACTTAACTCGCTCTATTTAAAGAGGAGTTTCTCTCCTTTTAAAAAGAGGAATTGGCAATTGGAGATTTAGTAGTTAAAGAAGTGACGAAGTATAAATCTTAGGAATTGAAGCCTGATGGAGCTCCTTTGTACTATCATTCTTGAAGATTAATGGAAGATCGAGGTATTGATCCACTTTGATGTATGGTTTGTTATACTCTTCAATTTGTTGTTCATGTTATTGTAGATTCTTCTTGTTGTCATTCTTTTATAAAGCCTTAGTGATGTGCAAATTCCCAAGCCTTGGGTGACTAAAGTCCTTATGACCTCAAACAAATTGCTGAATTTAATTATTGCAGAAATAAATTTCAGACCATACCATTAATCACATAATAGCTGGAAATCAAATAGCGGAGGCATAAAAATTAATTTCACACATACACCGGTAATTACTCCTTCAAATCTGCTTTTCATTCCTTCAAAAAACTTACAAGGAAACCTCCACAAACTGCCCAAAAATAGCACTACACGGATACCAAAAAACACCTCAAACTTCAGCTTTTACAACCTACCTCAAAGGTAGAGTAGCTGGAAAAAACCAGAAACAACAATTCTTTATTGTATGGCTACGGTACAGACTGTATAGCTGTCACACGACCCCGTTGTACGGATTTTGTACGATTGTACGAATCCATGTTGTATTGTTCATACAGTTGTATGGAACTGTGTCGGACTGTTGTATGGAACTGCGGGCTACCCGAAAATGCCTCTTCCCTGGCTGTCTACTCTCCCTCTCTATCGCTCAACCTGCTCAACTGCTCAAGTGTTCTTGTGTGTGTTTGAACTCTCTATCTTGACCTGTCTTTATAGTTTTAGCTGAGACCAAAACCCTAATCTGTTTTTGAAATTACTCCTAGTCTAAGGCATGCATGCATGAAATACACCTTTTAGACTCAATTGCTAAAAATAAGTCTCACTTTTAAGCTAAAGTGAATTGCAAAATAGAATTACTTTTTCAAAAATAGAATTACTTTTCAAAAATCACATTTTCGAAAATATCTCGAACTAATTCCTGCTCGAGCAACAATTCTCAACACTCCCTCTTAGCGAGGAAGGAATTCTGCACGAATCCAAGTTTCTCTCCGAATGCCTCAAACTTCCCTTTTTCCAAGGGCTTGGTCAAAATATTAGCTACATAGTAATCTGTGGGAATATACTGGAGCTTGGACCTGTCTTGAAACACTGGACTCTCAAAGAGTTTGATACAACTTTGATTATCACAATAAATGACCATGGGATCCTACTCTTGATCAAACAATCCTACAAGTAACTTGCGAAGCCAGATGGCCTTACAACTAGCCATACTGGCTACCATGTATTTTGCCTATATTGAGCTAAGAGCCACAGAAGTTTGCTTCATGTTGAACCTTGATATCATCGTTGATCTCAAGCTAAAGCAACACCTTGAGGTTCTCTTCCTGTTTGTTGCACTACCTTCCCAATCCGAGTCTGGATACCCCTGCAACTTCACTTCACCATCTCCAAGATATCTCAAACCATACTCCATTTTGCCCCTCAACTACCTAACCATTTTGCCCCTCAACTACCTAAGCACATGTTTTGCTGCTATACAATGCTCCTGCCTTGGTTCCACCATGAACTGACTCAAGGTGTTCACTAAAATACATATATTTGGCCTGGTGTTGACCAAATACATCAAAGAACCTATTAGTTTCATTTACAACATGGGATCTACCAACTCTGAATCTGAAGTTCCCACCTTCATATTAGTAATCATGGGTGTGACCATAGGTTTGCAATCCTCCATCCTAAACCTCTTCAGGATCTGAACCACATACTTACTTTTCCCAAGAAAAATCTCCCCAGGTCTCTGCGAAATCTCTAATCCCAAGAAGTCATGTCGATGTCCTTCATCTCGAACTCAGCTGCTAAGTCTTCTTTGCACTCTATAATGAGCTTCTTTGGACCCGTCAGAAACAAGACATCTGCATACAACACCAAAATGAGCAGATTTGTTTGAATTGTTGATGTTTTGGTAGCAGCGAAAGGTATTCCCTCCTGAACAACTTTTCTTAGAGAAGAAGAAGATTCCAAGAAGTTAAAGGAAGAACATTGAACAGTTGAAGAACACCCCGGAAGAGAAGTCGGCCCACGGGAAAATAATAAAGTGGAAATATAATTTCCAGGAAGAGAAGTCGGCCCACAGAAAAACAATAAAGTGGAAGTATAATTTCCAGGAAGAGAAGTCGGCCCCAGCTAAGTGACAGAACAAGTATAAATAAAGGTGACGCCTTGCTCATTTCATCATCATCACATCAACTCTCTTCTTCTAGTGTGCATTGCCCGGTTGTCTCGTGCTAGTTGCAGTTGCAGTTACCAGTTGTACCAGTTCTGTGGTGCGTTATCTTATTCTTGGTTATTTCTCTTGTGCGTTAAGGTTGTGGTGTGCTCCTCAGATGTCTACCCTCGCTAGGGTTTGACAAGGATAAGACATAAGTTCTTGTATCAAAGTTTTTTCATTATCAATTTGCTCTCGTGAATAGAGTTTGTTCATGGTTGTATTGTATTATCAGAAGGATTCTCTCTAAGAAAAGTTGGTTGGGTTTTTCCCCGGGTTTGGGGTTTTCCCCAGATAAATCTTTGTGTCTTCTTGTGCTTGTTTATCCTACTTATATTTTCAGTATATGGTTATCGAATGTAATAAAAGATCTAAATATTCTGGTAAATCTATTGCTCTGACAATTTAAGAAAATCTAACATGGTATGAGAGCGAGTTACCTTCAGAACAGTCTAATCACTAGAAGGAAGATCATACTTTGGAACTTGTCGTTGCACAATTTTCCTTTTTCAAGTATTCCAAAGTCGTTGGGACTAACTCCACCATAAAGCAATTTGCCTAACCCTAGCGTTGACTTTTTAAGGAAGTTGAAATTTTGGGATTTTTAGGGCCTAGGGTTTCCACCAACGAAAATGATTACCAGTATGAGAGTTGAAGATAGGCTGGATGGAGCAAACAATTTAAGATCGTGGAAGCATAGAATACTTCTCATTCTAGAAGAGAATGAGCTCTTGGATCATGTCAAGCAAGTTCTCCCAGGAAGACGCCAAGGAAATGTTAGAATATAATGGATGTGCTTGTTTAACCATAGACAATATCACTATTGTCACCCAACCATAGGCCGAAGCCACCCCCAAGCACCTTAACCTTGACAGGGAATCATTCCGGAAGCAAACCCTAAGCTAGATAGCCAAACAAGATAGCGCACCTCTCTCTCCAAGGATAGTGCACCAAACAAGAGCTGATCAGAGAGTCCAAACCATAACCAAGAGATAGTCCAAGCCAAAACCAAAATCTACTAGCTGCAGCAGCTGCAACGGCAGCTCTCCTCCAGACTTACGCACAAACTGGCCAACTGCAGTGCGCACAAGTGTTGCTTCTGCAGTTCTGAGAATGCCTGCCAAAATGAAGACTGGCCTCCTGTATTTATACTAAAATTGGCAAACTGCCTGGGCCGACTTCTCATTTTGGGTGCCTATTTACTTAGTATATGATATTTCCTTTAGCCGACTTCTTTTCTTGGAGGCTAATAGCCTAATACAAATTATCCTCTTGAGCCGACTTGTCTTATAGGGTTAATAGCCAACTAATTAGGGTTTTTTCTTGCTTCCCAGAATATTCTATTCTCGTTAGGTTTACACGTGGAGGTAAATACCTCCCGCAGCTACCATAATATCAACACTCCCTCCTAGCTAGGGAGGTATTGAAGGTAATGGTCTTGAGCACAAACATACCATTCACCTGGTAGCATTAACATAGTCGTCTAGACTATCTCATGATTAGATCATGAGCACCATCATCACTATCAGTGTCATCAGTTGCATCTTCTCTCGGAACCATACTCCATTTGAGTAATCAGACATGATACTCACTCCACAGAGTGACACAAGAACCATTCTTCTAATCTAGAAGAATAAATGTTCTGAACCATTTTTTGTCTGGGAAATCTCTGTCCATTGATCATCCATCTAGCTGATAATCATTTCCAACATTGTTAATAGTCTTCAAGGCGATCAGAACAATGTCATTCAATAGAACACAATTGTGTCTATCCATAGTAGTACACAACTACAATCCAGTGGTACACTGCCACACCAAGTAGCACACAGATACTTGATCAGTCACAATCAGTGGAACACATCCACTACGATAGTATACATCTACTGTCCGGAGACATACAGTCTCCATAACAATCATATCATCAACCTGCACAGAAAACTTTGTTATGATATATAAACTGAATCATCTGGGCCATTCTTCCACTCACATCTGTGAGATCTGGAAGAGCATCTGCCCTGAGAAAGTAAAACATCAACGATGAGCTATCTGGACTATTCTTCTCAAGCAAGGAAGAATAACTGTCCTGATTTCTAAGCCTGGACCATTCACCTATCCGGGCCATTCCTCCGACACTAAACAAAGTGCAACCTGGAGAGAATGAATCTACCCTAGGGAATGTCTGTCCCTGATTGTTGAACCTAAACCATTCGCCTATCTGGGCCATTCCTCCGACACTAAACAAAGTGCAACCTGGAGAGAATGAATCTGCCCTAGGGAATGACTGTTCTGCACCAACCTCCAAAACGGACCATTCTTCGAAACTACTCACAACTGTGAGCTTTGAAACAATGATTGTCCGGCGAGGCGGACCAGTGTTCTTGACCACTACTGAGAGTGACCGTCAAGAAGAGAGACTGTCCTAGACCATTCCCTATGTTAACCACAAGGGAAATCGATGTCTATGGTACATCAACAATCCATTATACCATTTTCATTACGAAAATGACTGTTCGATCTGGACCATTTTCCGAACTGAAAAATGCATGTCCGTCAGAAATCTCAAACCACTTTCTGAACTGGAAAGGAACTGCTCATCCTGGACCATTTTTCGAACTTGAAAAATGACTGTCCATAAATCAATAACACATCAGTGCTCCCTCCCAACCTAGGAGTCATCTCTTCCTTTTTCAATAAGGAAGACGTTTCCACGAGCTCCAGCTTGAGTACACAAACTCTTTCATCTTGGACAGAGGCTTTACCAAAAATGTTTGCTTATCTACTCATCTGTGGAGATATATATTGGAGAACCACTTCTCCTTTCTGGACTTCATCAGGGATAATGTAATGCTTGATCTCAATGTACTTCGGTCTTTCTGGAACATTGGTATTCTCTTGAAGGCTTCATATAGCTCTGATCAATATAGTATATCATTGTTGTATTCATCTTTTGTTACCTGCTAGCTCATAACATCATGGAAAGGGTCAAACTGGAACGTATCCAAGTGGTACTTCCTCTGCGATCATGAGGGTTTGTCATGGATTAGCAATCCATCATCCTGAGCTTCTGAGTAACCATTCTGATACAATATCTCTATTATAGAAGGTTTTTCACCACGCTTATGTTGTGCATTGGAGACTCTGTACCAAGTTGTTTGAATCCATACAAGATCTTCTTCCATCTGCATACAAGGGTCTCTTTCTGGTATACCTCAAAGCCTTTAAGGTTGCTCTACATGTAAACTCCAACCCATGGATATTGTGGACAATATACTGGCCCATGTAGAGGTATGCATGGTTTACAAGAAATCATCAAAGTCTTCTCCCTCCATCTAGGAGAACCTTTGGATCTCGCAATGCTTTCATTCATAAGTCTTCCATACATTATTCTTCATCACAACTTTCAGTTCCTCTATTTGATTGCTTTTAGTGAGTTCATATCAGGCTGGTAATCTTGCGATTCTCGATACAATGACTGGTTGTTTTGGTTTTTCTTTTTTTCTTGGAATCTTCATGTTCTTCCTCATGTTTCTCTTTAGCTCTTGGGTCCATGGAGTTTTCTATAGATTCCATGCTCTAAAGATTCCAACTTCTTCATTTCATCATAGGATCATGGATGTGGATGGACAACCAAGACTACTTTAAGGCTTCTTTTCGAAGAAGGCTTCTTCTAAAGTCAAACTGAACACGTACTGCTTTTCATGGCTACTACCATGGATATATACTTCATCATCTTCAATGGATCATAGGATTAGCTCCCTCCTAATCCTTTCTTCATGTTTGAATGCATGCTCTTCTTTTGGAATATACAATCGGCTCCCTCCATCTAACAGAGTCCACGCTTCCGTCTGCATCCTTATTGCCTTCTGCAAAGTGTCACAAACCTTTTTCCAATTTCCTCTTGATTGTTGACTTTTTTCTGTCTTTACTTCTTCTAGGTTTCTTCAAGATTGATTTTGATTTCAACTTATCTTCCAGCTGTTACTTATGTAATAACTTCCACGCGAATTGTTACC
The DNA here is from genome assembly GCA_009831015.1 of Picea engelmannii. Taxonomy (NCBI): domain Eukaryota; kingdom Viridiplantae; phylum Streptophyta; class Pinopsida; order Pinales; family Pinaceae; genus Picea; species Picea engelmannii. The sequence continues at coordinate 445,601 of ML782706.1, forward strand.
AAGGGTTGTCGATGTACTTCATCCTTTCATGTGGATTGCCTGACTTGTAGTCATTGTGATAGCAATCCTTATCTTGTTGTTCTTCCATAGGTATAGTTTCTCTTTGAACATGTTGTCTTCTAAGAAATGGATATGCAAGGTATATACAAGAACTATGAAGAGTATTGTTACCATGTCTTAGAAGAAGAAGTTTGTTTTGTCCTGCTTGGATTTCTTTGAGGGTTCCCTTTCTTCTGCAACTGAAGCTTTGTGTGTTTCCTTCCTTTTCTTTAACTCAGGACAATGATTCTTGTAGTGACCATACTTTTGACAATTGAAGCATTGTATTCTCGACATATCTTTCTCTTGATTTGGTTTATTTCTGGAGCCAAACTTCTTTTTATTCCTGAAATGCTTGAACTTTGTTGTGAAGGCTTAATCATCGTATTTCTTTCGAGGTTTCTCTTTTGCACTGATCCTTGATTCTTCTTGTGCACAGCAAGTCCAAAGTTCTTCAAATGTAGGATACTCCTTCCTTGTGTTCATGCTTGCGGCAAATGCATCCCATGTCTTGAGAAGACCATTGAGTACTATATTTACCAGTTCCTTCTCTGAGATGACCTCTTCAATAGCTTGTAGTTGATCTCTTAACTGAGAGATTCTCACAAAGTATGATATTATGCTGTCATCATCATCCATCTTCATGTCACGGAGCTCATTCTTTAGACTCATTACTTGTCCAATGTTTCTGACTAAGAAGAGGTTTGTTAGGGCATCATACATCTTCTTAGATGAGTCAAGATGGGAGATGTAGGGTATCAAGTGGTCTTTTATAGATTCCACTATGATACTCATGCCATTGATGCCACTGTCTCTGAACTTCTCCATAACTGCAACGTTCTGCGGTTCCTTCTCTTTTCCTTCTTCAAACTCTGGTTCCTGTGATGTCCCATCCCCAAGATTAGGCCAGCAGGGAGTGACTTAGTAGTCTATACGTTCCCGTAGACTATAGTCAGGCACAAACAGGGAACCAGATGGAGAAATAAGGAGGAATTAAGGCTAAACGATAAATTAAGCCTA
>ML782706.1:484372-503188 GCA_009831015.1 Picea engelmannii
ACTTTTCACAAGTCCACCCAGTAGCAACCCATCCTAAAGGGAAATCAACTTACTAGGGCACCATGTCACCCTTCCAGGTATGAGCGAGGCAAAGAGCATAATTTCCAAGCAAACGTCATGAAATGAAAAAGGATTCAATACAACATATTCAAGTGCTTCAAAAATCAGAGTGGTACATACCATGATACCCAGACTCATTACCTCATGGAGCAAGACTCACCGCTACTTCAGGACTAGGCTGGTGTGATGGATACTGTTGTTGGTGATACGTGGACTGCACTGAAGAAAAGAGGGCTCCTCCAGGGCCATGCTCAAGTCGTCTGGCTCTCGATACTCCATGTTTAGGACTTGTGGGCCTCGAGACGTGATCTCCTTATTTATCCCTAGGCTAGGGGGTAACAGGACACCCTTAGCTTGTACTTAAAAAATATTCTCCGAAGGGAAGCCTCCCTTCAGGTGACTAACAATCACCTGAGAAAAGAAGAGGAAGTGGGAGCCTAGGTGACAATGGGTCTCCTCCTGGGTTGCCCTCGGTTTGTCATGATGTTGACCTTGCCTATCTTAGCGTGACAAATCAAGTAGTAACAGACCAGATTTTGGAGGCCCCGGGATAGAATGCCCCCCGTTCTGCACACTTCAACAACTCTACCTAAGTAATCAAACTTCCATCGGGAGCTTCTTCCCCATGCCTTGGATGCTAAGAGGGTCAAACTTCCCCACAGTTGTGGTCCCCCTAGGATCATATAGCCTAGCCCCATTAGCCCCGACCACTCCAACAAGGATATTATCCAACAAAGAGTTAGTCATTTCATAGCAGTGGACAACTTTGAGGAGGAGGATACCCTTCCTCAACTCCCACTCTCGCACTTGGCAGCCAACTCCAGCCGGCCTTGTCACCCTCTCTTAGCACAACACCGATGCTTTGATCTTAGCTTCTATTACTTCAACGTGTGCTCTTGCATTTAGCTTTTTGGCTTTCCATAGCTATCTTCCTATATGTATGCCTATATTATTTTTTCTGCTTTTATCTAGGACATGCCTTTCACACTCCACAATGTATTTTGTTGGATATACTTGTTCAGTCCCATTGGCCAACTTTGCGGTCATTTGTTGGACATTAATAAAATTATCTTATCTTACCTTATATATCTTATGTTCAATCTCTATCTTTATTCCAGATTAGATTGGCAACATTCAGCCAAAAAAGATGTAAGATCAATAAATTGTTATTGAAATTGAAAATAAACAGTAAAACGTATATGAAAAGTTTCATGGAAAAATGATCTCCTAGGGTATAAAGAGTGAAGATACTTGTCAACAAAAACACAATTAAAAAGTAGATTCTGAAATAGGGCAATAAAATTACTAATGCAAGTCACATAGAGTTGTTAGAATGCTACTACAATATTCGGCAATCGCCTTTTCTAGAAAGATGAAAAATGCAATACATGGCAGAATGTGACTTTGACCCAGGCAGAAAAATGAAAAAGTAGCTTCCCCTGACTTGCTACAAACATTCCACAGGCCGAAACAGAAATGGGAAGAAATAAAATGGATTTCATCACTAGTATTCAAAATTCATTGGGGAAGGATAGCATTTTTGTAGTCATCAACACTAGGGCAGCCAAGAGATACGCAGCCCTAGAAAGAGAAATAAACACCAGCACAAGTGCACTTCTCTTGGCTGCCCTAGTGCTGTTTATTTCTTTCTTCATTGCAGAATTTGAATTTGGTTTTGGTTCCACTCAATTGTCTTGCTAACACTATGAATCTCAACAGAACATGTGTGCCTTATTTAGTGTTTGGATTGGAGAGAAAAGCTTGTTTTTTTATTCATGCAAGATTCCAGATTTAACCTACAGGAAGGAGAACTTTTTATCATAAAAGGAGCTCCAAACAAAGCTAGAAATGCATGAGTTGTTCTTTAGTCTTCTTCCTCTTCCACCATCCTTTAGGCCTTTGGTTAAGCATACTGGGAATCTGAAATTCTTCAAACTGTTGAATTATATAGCTTTGGAAGCTATTTTCCCTATTGTAACTAACCTTGTAAATAAAGTTTTGATATAGTGTTAACTTTATGTCAAGCATCAAACACATGACAAGTGTCAACCTTATGCCAAGACAACCATATGCCATGTGTCAACCTCATAGCACCTCTAAGAGGGTTGCTTGGGGAGGTTGTAGTGGCTAGCTTAGGGAGGCTGCTTAAGAGGGCTGCTTAGGATGGTTGGAGTGGCCAGCTTAGGGGGGTTGCTTAGGGTGGTGGTATGACAGTTGTATAACAGTTGTCATACAATCCTAAGACAGTTGTTTAGGGCAGCCTCTAGAAAAGACAAAGTAAGTGACCTTTGGGAGCATTAGGAGGTGGCTCTTGGGAACTTTAAGAGGTGGCTCTTGGGAACTTTAGGAGGTGACTCTTGGCAGCCAAAGGAGGGCAAGTATGTTGTCATACATTCTTAGGGGGCTGCTTAGGGCAGCCAAACCAACCTATAAAAAGGAGCATTCACTTACCATTTACATATCTTTGTTTTGCTGGAGTCTTCTGTTGAGGCAAGGCATCTATTTGCTGAAGTATTTTCTGCTGGTATATGGCTGCTAGTTGTTGGAGTCTTCTTCTATTCCTTGCTGATATAAGACTGCTACAAATACTATGTTAAAGCTGCCATAACTCTACTACAGCAAGAAGGAAAGTCAGTTATCTTTTGGTGAGTTTGTCAAGCTGTTACTATAAGTGTTAGTTCAGCTATTTGTGAAGTTTGTAAGTGCTGAAACAGAGGTATTGCTTCAGCCCTCTGAGTCCTAGCTAGTTACTCTAAAGTCTTGTACTGGTATTGTACTTTGTTGAAGAATCTAAAGAGAAGTTTTGGCTGGGTTTTCTACCCCAAGAGGGTTTCCCAGGGTATACTTGTGTTCTCTCTGTGATTGTCTCACTTTCAGTGATCTTGATATATGCAAGATGTATTGGTATGTTGGTTGTATGCTATAAATTTTTAAATTTACCTACATGCATCAATTTTTCAACACAAACCATGTACTTGACTAAGCAGCTTTGATTTAATGAAAGCAAGCAGCTCTAATTTAGTGAAAGACAATAACCATCCTATTCCTTTGATTTATGATGAATGTTTGGATGATAGAGAATTCATTCTTATGAAATCTCTCATTTGTTTTTAGATTCAGCGTTGGAAGATTTTGATTAGTGGGATTCAATATATGGCTTGCCTTACTGATATCTTCATATTTTCACAACTTTTTTCTTCCTCCATAACTCCCAAGATAATTAAGGCACTGGTCAAGATAAAATTCTGAATTTATTATCTTTGAATTTTGAGTTTCAAAGAATTCATAGATTTGAAGAATCTGATAGGGACACCCCCCTTGAGTTAGAAAAGCATGAAATCAGCAGTGAGAAAAATTGTTTCAATGGTACAGATACACCTTCCTTAGATGTTCTCAAGACCCCCTGGGAATGATTTCTCCAAGGGATCATTATGAGTGATAACATTTTTATTGTCGTTGCTAGGGAAAGAAGACTTGTTTCTTGAGTACAATAGTTCATGTTGCATGCAGTGTATAGTGAGAGACATTCGACAGCAAAAGCCATATGGATTAAATGATTGGAAGTCTCGTCTAGCGACTAAATTTGAGGGATCTTGATGCAGGAGCATCTCGATCATCCTGGGGATGATACGACGAAGATGGTTGTGGCGCTGTTACAACAATGATTAAGTGTTGTAGGAAATAAATAGCAGCAGAATGAGACAGACTGGAGGAAGTAACAACAGTGGTGCAGATCGAATGAATACTGCAGAGTGTGGCAGTGCAGGAGATGGAGCACTACTACAGGATGAACAGATTTCTACAGAATGAGTAGAAGACAAGTGTGTGGAAGGAAAACACAAACCGTTGCAGAAGGAAAGGATGCATTGATGAAGAGTGTGCTGCTGGTAGAAGCTGGAAGGTCGCATGCAGGCGAAGAGTCGTTGAGGAAAGGGCGAATCGGAAGCTGGAAGGTGAAAGGGCGTGAGGAGTCTGCTGGAAACTGAAGCGAATTGTTTCTGAAAGAATAAAACACAATATCAAAGAGCTAGCAAGGGAGCTTACAGAGTCGGCAAGAGGATAGATCACACGAGACAGTGAGAGAGAGAAGTGGTTGTGGTTGTCATGACCTTCGGGTTGGCAACCCAACGAAGATTGTCAGCTCATATCCAACCATTGAGTCGTTGTATTGTAATTTGTATGAATGAATGAAAGGGTTTGATGTTTACAGATTTAACCTTTCTGTGCATTGTGTGAATGGAATCCTGTATGATGTTATTTGTTGTGTTATTGGCATGACTATGTGCAAGTTAAATGCCATTGGTTAAATGAGCAAAATTCCATTAGAAAATAGTTCCATATGAAATTGTTGTGCAAGTGGCATGGATATGTAGAAGACCATGCTTGATTTGTGATCCTCTACAGGTGGACGCAGATCTGAGAGAGACCTTACAATGGATTGATGGTTCCTTGTAGCTGGGAAAATTGTATAGTTTGATACGCTATGAGAGGCGAATGTATTTGCATGACTGTAGAAATATTGTGGTTGCGGCATTTTAATTATTATTGATTCATATTAGCAAGGATGGGTGCTTTGGGTCCAAGAGCATTGAGAGTTCCTGAATGAGTACAGAACAAAGTTACCAGAACTGGACCGGTCATTGAACCGGTCGACCCCAAAAACCGGAAAAAAAAACCAGATCAAAAAACCAGTCACTAAAAATACATAAAATATTCAAATTTTGAAAAACAAATACATATTCATGTGCATCCATGTGAATCCAAACCATTATACACAAATTTGCAAAGTTTAAAAAAAAAACCCTAAATTTTTAAAAAAAATGTGAATCCCAACCCTACATTTTTAAAAAAATCTAAATTCCCCCTCCCTTTTCTGGTCGCGGGTCATCTTCACGGAACCGGCCGGTTCAGGCAGAAAAACTGGTTCCGTACGAAACCAGTCTGGGGCGGTTCGGACCAGTGGGGGCTCAGAACCGGTTGGACCGGCCGGTTTTACCGATTCCGATTTGGTTCTTGTAACACTGGTACAGAACTCTGTTTGTATTCCATAGATTTTAGAGGCATGCATATGAGGATATTCCCTGGTTTATAAGTCGACCATTGATTCAGGACTGTGTGGCACAATTGAAGGGGATGCTACGTTGAAGGTAGCACAGAGGGTTATGAATAGAGGTTGTTGTGGAATGTATGATATCGGTGTGAGTTTCGTGTTGCAGCAAATGTGCGTAATAGCAGAAGATGTGTTGCAGCATGGGCGTGTTGCAGCAGCAAGCACGTTGAAAATAAGATGTGTTACAGCAGGAGGCTACAACAGGAAGTGTGTTGCAATAGGAGGCGTGTTGCAGCAGGATGTGTGTTGCAGGAGAGGTGTGTCACATCAAAGACGTGTTGCAGTGGAGGCATGTCACAGCAGAAGACGAGTGTTGCAGCAAAAGAGGCGTGTTGCATAAGAGGCGTACTGTAACAGGAGGTGTGTTGTAGCCATAGGTGTAGGTGTGTTGCAGCAAGTGAATGTGTCGTAGACTAGTTAATGCAAACTGGTGTTTTGTTGCATCTGTTTGTTGGTGCTATAGGAAAACAAACGTGGATATGTGGTAGCTGAGGTACAACCCCAGGGGTTGCGACACGATCAGGTTGACAAAACAGGGAAATATAGCAATGAGGAAGAAGTGTTATGGCAACTCTGATTCCATTTATGCACAAATCAAGAAACGTTACGTTGCACATGTACTCTAAGGGTAGGGGGTGGATTCTCTCTGCATCAAATCTGATCACCTGGACCAATGACACAATCAAGTAGGATGGCGGCATTGCATTTCCCCATTAGACATCACTAGGATACCTAGGTATCCAAATCCACTCCCTAGTGAAAGTCAGTGGCATGATTACCTTCTGAAGTTTCAATGTTTTAATGGTATTTCAATTAGGCAACATCATAGAGCTTTTGATAGATATGTTGGCTGTTTTAATGTTGTACATGAAGATGTGTTGATGCAGTTTGTTACGATGTCCCTAACTAGTGGTATAAGGATTTACCTGTGCAGGTAGTATTGATTCATTATGGACTTTCCATGCAGATTTCATAGACTATTTGGAGGACCCTAATGACAATGATGAGGATGAAGAGGAAGCTGTCGGGGATATTCCTCTTTCTTTGATTCCACGTCTGAAAAGGAAGAGGATGATCATGAACCTCACGATTTTCATGACATGCATCTCAAAGCTCCTATATTCAATGAGATTGTTGTTGACAATTATGGAGAACAAGAGCAAAGCTTAAACCTGATTTGTTGACTATTCTCGGCAATGGTTCGGGGTTTGATATGCAAATTTATCATAGCTCTGAAATCAACCACAAAAATTAGCAAGAGAGCTTACTTTCCCAGCTTGTCAAGATGTCGATTCAAAAGGAACAACCTCATGAAATTTCAATGCAGGATGAAGGACAGCCTTCGGTGCAGGAAGCAGATGATCTTTCCGACAATTAGGTGGTAATTATTTCAGATTCTTATTTTATTTCAGCATGTATTTTTTAGTATAATCATTCCTTGTATATTGGGAGTTAAGTTGATGTTGTAGAGCAATGGATGGAGGATGTGTTTTGGAGGTCAACACATAAGAGCCTTGGATTTTCCGCATTCTTACTAACCAGTGATCAGTCATGTTATGGGTTGCAGGCAACAGTATCATTGCCCTGTCTCGTTGTTGAGCACACAGCAGAATATCATAGGGTGGATCAACTGCATGACTAGTTATACTGGCACTTCGATTATGGTGATTGGTCTCGAAGGATTGACAAAAATGAAGAACATCACCGCTTCCACTAGAAAGGAATATTTTAGCAGTCATAAGGGTGGGAAGAGATAAATGTCACATTGTAGGCCCTGTCATTCGGGTTTAGAACTAACCTCCCTACAAGAGACCATGCATGTCGAAGGTTATTAAGAATACTATTCGTTGTCCAAAAATTTATGTACGTGTATCTGCATAGGTACATTTCAAGAAGTACCTGCAGCCATTTAAAAATGAACAGATAATGCTGTCGTCGAGTGGGTGTATAGCCATCCTGTATGGTGGATCATCATCTGTGTCATAAAAATGTACCTGCAAAATGTGTACTATTGATTATCACCCATGATTCCAACTATATATTGTGGAGAAGCAATCAAAAACTCTGAACCTGAAATCACAATGAACAGAAATTACCACAACAATACAATGGCACGACAATACCTCGTCTCCACAGATCCAAACTTTCTCTCTCTCACACACACACACCAGCCCACCCTTAAACGAAGCACACAGCCAAAGTGGTCCACTTAACATGTAGAAACCATGAATGGCATGTGGAGATTGGCAGGACCTCAGGAAACAGTCCCAACACTTACTATAAGTTGAAATCCATGCTTTTGCACCGTATCCTATCCTACAATGAGTATTGTCTGACGGACACATTTAGAACGGAATTCATATTCTGCTTAGACATATTTCCATAAAATTGAAGTCGAAATTGTTTCAATGCCCTCACGACCAGTGTAAATAAAAGCCCAACAAAAAGCAAAGCTGGTAACTATAGCAAGTAACCTCATAGCTGGTAACTATCATCGAAATTGTTTCAGAAAAACAAGTAACCTCATTGCTGGTAATTATAGCAAGCAGTATATGATAATATGACAAGGGGTTTTCAAACTATATTCTCGGTATAAACGATGACTATGACTCTGCGCAACTTGATCTGGCAACCTACCCAGTTCCCCAGACCCGTTGATTTGCCAATCTGATAGCTCAGATCAAAAATAATGAGAAGAATGATACAGATGAAAACACCTACCGCTTCAGAGAGAACGTCTGTGTCGAAATCATGATGAGCCAATACAAGACCATTTCTCACACCTGTTCGACCAGGTCCACCCCCGCCTCCAAATATTAAATACCGTCTTGTCTTCTTCTGCTGCTTATCCTCCTCCTCTCTTTCTCCTTCTTTCAATGTCAATATGTTGTGTGATTCGACCCATGAGGCGCAGAACAAGGGGAAACCGTAGTGCTTCAAGCATGCCGGTGGGGGATTTCTTCTGACTTTGCCCATTTTTGGGGAAGTGATGCGATGTAGATGTTGTGAACAAATGCCGGTAATTGGCAACTCGAAAAAACTGTTGGATCCAGACAAGAGGGTTTAGATCGACGGCTGGCTAGTCCTCCGCTGGAACAAAATTGTCAGTCTAGCTTCTGGTTAACACTAAACTTCTTCGCCGTTCTCATTTCCGGATCAGCGTCCGAGTGGACTTCAAATGCTACAAAGCGATCCGACCATCGCTATATGCAAATTGATATTTAAAAGAAGTTTCTTTGATATTCAATTCAATCGCTATATGCAAATTGATATTTAAAAGAAGTTTCTTTGATATTCAAGTTTCTTTGATATTCAATTGAATCAAAGAGGAAACTTTCAATTACATATAGTGAAATAAGGCTCTAAGTCATTATAACAATATACTTATTATGATTTCAACATTACATACAGTGAAACAAGGCTCTAAGTCATTATATAATAATAATAATAATAATCTATTTTCAAGGTCACGGCCAAGCCAATACACCAAATTGGTGTATGAGACCCCCTTGTTTGTGGGACAAGGGACCCCCTCCGCCCAGCGATTTGACTGGTAAAGTCTACGAAGGTATACATACCCTACTATACTCATCATGAGTTCAACATGTCATTTTTTTTTAAGGTAATTGAATTTTGGTGGGGAGAATAACAATCATTCCTCTCAACCATCCAAACTATACCCAATTTATACCCTCTCATTATGTTGGTAGATTTAATTCCAAGCATATGAGATAAATGTACATCATTTACACACATTTCTATACAAAAACATCCTAAGTAAGCAATTTTATTAGTAAAGTCTATAGAGGTAGACATACCCTATCCTCTCTAGATTTGAACTTGTGATATCTTAGGAGGAAACATGTGTTCTTAACTATTAGGCTCACTTAAAGTGTATATTAATGAGAAACATCATTCAATTAATTAACCATTTATATTAATAACAAATATCATTCACTTGTCATTTTTAATTGATAAAAAAATTATAATAATACTTATATATTAATATTATTTTAGTTGTAGTTATTAGTATATGAAAATGAAAAGACTTTGATATAAATATAAAAAAATGGTTTTAAGCCTATATTTTGTCCTTAATAAGAGTGGCATTCACATTAATGATTTATACTTTGTTGGCATTCACATTAATGATTTATAGCATTCACATTAATGAAGAAGGCAATGAATAACTAATTTTCTAACACAAGGAATTTAGGGTGGGATCCTTGCTAAAGTAGAGAGACAAACCATACAATGATAGATAAAAATCCATTTGGAAGGGAGTCTAAGTGTGCATTAGGGTGGGATCCTTACCAAAGTAGAGAGCCAAACCATACAATGATAGATAAAAAACAAAAAACAATTTGGAAGGGATTTTAAGCGTGCATTGGAGTTTTTCATTCGAAGTTAGGGTTTTTACCTTGCCACCATGCCAAGCCTTTGACTCTTATTGTTCAACAACCATCTCATCTAGTTTCCCCTATAGTATTCATGAGCACTTCATCGGGCCCATGTTTGGAGATGTCTCATCTTAGAGATTTGTAGCAAAGTTATAGCTCCTTGATTGTTGTGTCAACTTCCTCTATTGTCATTTTTGCTAGTAAGGTTCTCCTATCCCACCCAACTCTACACCCCACTTCAAATATTCCCGCAATAATGGTGGTGCTTCATCATGCCTGCATATGGAAATGAATTAGTCTAAAAGTTTGCAACATTGTGGAAACCCTTTAAAAGATGTGAGAATTCCCTCTCTTATCATTACCATTGTTATGGCTTCTCAATCCTAGCCAACACTACCCCTAATTTCTTTGGGATCAAATGTTTCTTGCTTTGAACATGCATCCCATCCTCTAATAGGTTCTACCCCTAGGAAGGTAGTCTCCTTTAATGATATCTTAGCCTATAGTAAGACTTCAAGCTTGTCACTTTACAACGGAAAGGTTTCCTCGGTATTAGTTTTGAAGTTGGACCCCTCTTCGGTTAAGGAGGAAGAGAAATATGTATTGACCTATGGGTTAATACGCAGATTCAATGGTATGTGGCCAACTATGAAGGACCTCTAATATTGGACCTTTGAACCTTAAGGATCTTTCTTAGAGGATGCAATATTGGTTTACGCTTGGGACAAAGGTTATTTTATCTTATGATTTCTTGTAAAGTTTGATTCTATGATAGTTCGTTCCAAAGGCACCTATTTCATAGGCAAAATGAGCCTCTTTATGTGGTCATGGACTCATGGTTTTACATGCAAATTCATTGTTTTCATTCCAAATATGGTTAAGAATGTTCAACCTCTACTAGAATTATGCAACATAGACTACCTTAGGTCCATTGGGAATGCTTTAAGATCGTATCTTAACCTACACTATGAGAATGACAATATGTCAGACTCTTATACAAAGTGAATCTATATTAGATGGGAGGTCTACAATTTCTAGGGTTTTTGCAACCTCTCCCTTATTGCGATTAGGGTCTAAGTTCTAGAAAGGATATGGACCTCGAGGAGGAGCTACTAGACTATGGGGAGAATGAGGTTTTGAACTCCCGGCTACATTCTAAACCAATGAGGAAATTCTAGAGGTCTGGAGATGCACCAAATATTTTAGTGCTAACATGAAAGTTGATTTATATGTTGAGGACAATACATAGCCAATGCCAAATGGAGCCACGAGGGTGGAGCACCTATCTATTTCAGTGCAAATTGTACCAAAGGATCCAAGGTTGACATCCATATATCATTTATGTCAACCCTCGTTGCATGTGTCAATTTGTGCTTAAGGTGACCTAGAAAATTTAAGCTTGCAATTTGAGTCTCTTCCATTCCATTAGAAACTTTCAAATGTTATAAGCTATGGTTGACAACATCATAATCAGAAGTGCATCAAGGCACAAATTAGGAAGGTAAAAATGGTTTTAGAGCATGATGTTGGGATGGAGAAGATGGAGGACTTAATGAATGTGGTAATTGTTAGCAAGTTCATGGATAAGATGGTTAAGAGTGCACTACAAGGAGAACACCTTCTAGCAGAGGTTTTTGCATAGGTTTTTAGTGTTACAAAATTTTCAAAAAAAACTCTGCTACAACCTCCTCTATTGACTATGGAGGTTTTAACTAATGTTCCATATAACTAAGAGAATTTGGGTGGGCGAAGGTTGTAGCGGAGGTTTTTTTCAGTGCTTTTATTGTCAAAATGCATTGGTGCGCTCTTTACAAACCCACCTTAGTGTGTTAATATAATACAAATGCATCGATGCGTTTATAATTATTGTGCACTGATTTCGCCTTTTTCGTTGTATGCAGAGCATCAATGCTCTTATGATTTCTACACATTGGTTCCACCTTGTTTTTGTATGAAGCACTGGTGCCTTTTAATTTTTGTACGCCTCGGTGAGTTTAAGTTATAATGTGCATCGGTCTGTTTAAGTTATCATGAGCCCTGGTGCGTTTTATACAGTGTGCACCCCGATGCATGTATAATCAATATGTATCAATGTTTGTTTTACCATGTGCATTGAAGGGTAATAAAATTTTGAATATTCGAGGTGAGATATCGACGCCATTATTTTTACTAAGAATCGATGCATATATTATACTAAAAGCATCAGTGCGTACATTATATTTAGAGTCTCGGTATGTATAATAAATGTAACGCACTAGTGTGTATAATAAATAAAACGCACTGGTGCGTACATTATATTTAGTGCCTCGAAGTATATTATAAACATGAGCATTGTACAATTTTGAAACGATAAATATTATTGTACATTATGTTGTTTACAGAACGATGTTGTTTCTCAATAGTTCATACCGATGTGTTATTATAATTAATGTGCACCAGTGTGTATGACTCCTCAAAATGCACCGATTTCTATATTATGGCACGCACCATTTAGTGAGTTCATAAGAATACACTGCACTAATATGTATATATTTTAATTAATTGTTTTATTTTTACAAAGTTTCAATTAATCATTTCAAAATTAAATATTTTTTTATAATAATATTGTTTTATATTTTTTTTATTGCATTTTGATATAATGATTGTTTTAATGTGTTTTTTTTTTTCCTTGGAAAAAAAGCGTAATTTTATTCATCTAAAGAGAACCAAATTACATTTTAAAGGCGCCTGAAGCACGCCCCAATCAAGGATAAATAGAGTAGAAAAAATAAGACCGAGAGGGCCCAGCACTAGCTAATAAGCCACTGAGTACAGTTACAAAAATATGAACTGGGGAACATCCTGCATCTAAAGGAAAGAAGCCAGAAACTGCACACCCAAGAAAGGACCTCAAAGTGTTGATCCAGCTCCACAAATCAACACTGCACGCCCAAAAGATGGACCTCAAAGCTGTGACCCAACCACTGAAAAGAAGCAGAAACCTCGGCAATCACTACAAGATCCGAACATGGGAGAGTGCGGTCACCGAACAAAAAAACACCGGATAAAAACCAAGAAGTAACAAAACCGCACAATGAGTACACGACCATCAACTGAAAGGAGCCTCCCACTAGAAATCAAGCCCACGAAGGGAAAGGGAAATGGGAGATGTTGCGACTGGAAGAGGAGCACCACGAGCATAGGCAACCCTCACCAATGTTGAACCGCAGCCCGATCACCAACAAAAAATACGAGAGATCAGGCCGAAACTCTGAGGAGAAGAGAGAGACGGTGACAGACAGCCACCATAGCAGACTACAAAGGCCAAGCGAGGTCAGAACTAGTAGTTGCGTGAGGGAAACATCACTCTGAGGGAGATGGGATCCACCACGAGCAGATGGGGGCAGCGCACAGAAGCAGGGCAAGGCGCGAGGAGAGGAGATGAACTGAAGCAGGTTGCAGCTAGGGTAAACCCTAGCCACAACTCCTCCCCAAGAGCACCAATTGTTTTAATGTGTTATCCAACAAATTACACCTATGTTATTTGTAACAATGTAAATCATCTACATATTAATTATTCATCAACACAACATTTTACAACGTTCAACAATGAAATAAAATAAGAAACCAATTTTATTATATATGAATATAAGACCCATTGTCATACAAAAAGGGACATTAATGTAAAGGTCCACAATAATCAAATTGCAACCAATATGTAATTGTTACACTTATTGGTAACATGTCCTCATGCAATTGGGACAATATGTCAAGTACATTAAACAAAATCCCTGATTATCAGATATAGATATTCCAAAACATACAACTTGGAGTAACATTCAATTATATTGTTTGTCATTCATCAGTAGGTGATATTGTACTTTGGTTATTTATCCTAATGTTTTCTTGATTGGCTTGTTTTTTATGTTTTGCCCCTTCATCTTCCATCCACAAACATAGAAATAAATTGTAATAAGTATATCTACATTTATATATAGTAGAATATAGATGCTTGCACAAATAAAAAAACATAGCTTAGCACTAAGTCTTTCATAAACAATACACATTCTTTCAAAGCCATGTTTCATGCATTCTCTCAAAATCTCCTCTGCTGGCTTCATTCCATATGTTGTTTCTTGCATGTTTAATCTATCATGACAAAGCACAGTCAATATAAATAACAAAAAGTTTTCTTGTTGTTTCATTAATTATAAAACAAGGGAAGTTAAACAACATTGCTACTTACAAATTGTTCAATTAAACTTTTATACTTCAACATATACTCACAATCCATACTTAACCCAATGTTTATTAATTCATGGGTTGGCTCCTCTTTGTATGTTAGCATCTATTAGAAGACATCCATGGACAAGTGTAAATTAATTATTTTAATATAAAGATCACAACAAACATGAAATCTTAAGAAAGGTCGAAAACGTAAATACTCACAAAGTTTGCAATCAACCCTTTTATTCCTCGTCAGTTTGTCTTATGTGTTGAATGGGTTCTATTTCTTTTTTCTTTTCTGCAACAAAACAATTCAAAATTAATATTTCACGAGATAATTAAATTCGATGTACATAAAAGAATAAATAAGTGATTACATACCTGTGATGCACATTGTAGTTGGGATGGCTCCTCTTGTGACACAATTATGTTTGTTTATGTTACCATATTCTTCTACACTTTTTTGGACATCCCTATTGGCATGTCTTGGTTTTCCCATTGTTTGTCCCTTGGAATTTTCAAAATCTCCTTGAAAAAAAAAACTAGGAATCATTAGATATAAAAATTACTTCTTTTTTTAAAGAATAAGATACTAGTGTGTATGGTAAATTAATACGCATCGGAGTGTCAATCATATTTATAAGCATTGGTGCGTCAACCATAAGTTGGGATGGCTCCTCTTGTGACACAATTATGTTTGTTTATGTTACCATATTCTTCTACACTTTTTTGGACATCCCTATTGGCATGTCTTGGTTTTCCCATTGTTTGTCCCTTGGAATTTTCAAAATCTCCTTGAAAAAAAAAACTAGGAATCATTAGATATAAAAATTACTTGTTTTTTTAAAGAATAAGATACGAGTGCGTATGGTAAATTAATACGCATCGGAGTTTCAATCATATTTATAAGCATTGGTGCGTCAACCATATATATATATATATATATATATGCACCGGTACATTATAACAGTGTCGTTGTGAAATTAAAAATGTTTTACATTTTTTTGTATTCAGACGATGCTTTATGAATTAAGAAAAGTGTGGCTTCCTAAGTACTAATTATTACGCACTGTCGACCTACAAACAAATTTAAGACATGGCAATTTCCATATAAAAAACAATATTATTTCCATTTTAAACTCAACAGTGCTCTTTGTAAGAAAATGTGCCTCTGTGCTTATCTATATACAATGTGCATTGTCGATCGTGAAAAGTGTTTTTTTCTAAATATTGTTTATAATTTAAATTAAGCTATGTTGTTGACATAAAAA
Source organism: Picea engelmannii (assembly GCA_009831015.1). Taxonomy (NCBI): domain Eukaryota; kingdom Viridiplantae; phylum Streptophyta; class Pinopsida; order Pinales; family Pinaceae; genus Picea; species Picea engelmannii. The sequence goes on from ML782706.1 coordinate 499,420, forward strand.
TATGCATTGATGCTCTTCCTATGTACATAGTGCATCGTTAGCTGCGAAGGCATTTAAAAAAAATTATAGCAACTTGACGGTTTGGGATCCAATGCAACGAGTGGTTTCATTGCAATGGATAGGAAACACCCATATATAAATAAACAAACCCTATGAAAAAATTCTCCTGGTGAAATATAGAAAGAGAAAGCAAAAAAATAGTGAGGAAATTAGGGTTTCCAATTGAAGGTAATTATGAAACCCTTTCTTTTGTTTAGGAATACATTGAAAATTGTTTGAATCAAATACGAGAAATATTAAGATGATTAATAGAATGAAGTCATATACCTAAAATTTCTCCTCTGCAGATTCCTATGTGATCTATAGTAATCCCTTTAGAATTTGGCTCTTCAAAAAAAATCCATCCACTCCAAAGTCTTTGTTGATAAATCTCTATTGCACAAATCTCCCTTCTAAATTTTGGCAAAAAAATAAAAGAATGAATAGTGTTTTCATTAAACACAAAAACTTAAATTCCCGCTCATTTTTTCGTTGTATATTTCGGCTCCTTGATGATAAATGAGCGTTTTTTTTTTCTTCGAAACTTACATTTCGAGTGTTCTATACATTGAGTAGCGCGCTAGTAGTGTGATGTGTACGTATAACACATCGATTTATTTTTCATAATAGATTTCAACACATTGATAATAACCGCGTGTTATTTTTCTAACTCGCTTCAGTCGGTGCACTATATAGTTAGAAACACATCGGTGTGGTGTGTAAGTAATAACACACCATAAAATAGTTTAATTTGCAAAATACAAATGCAAACATATGCATTTAAATTTTGTAGAGGTTTTACTTTGCAGAGGCAATAACGAAGATCAGTCTTCAATGCTTCTCTCAATTAAACGCAAATGTGTGTTTGGTTTATCCATATGCTCTAGTGCATCATTATATGATTAAGCGCACCGTGAAGTTATAAAATCTATTTGAAATTCTATTTGAAGTTAGATTGTTCTATGCTTCCCAAGATGACGATTTTGGCTTAAATAGGAGAAAAAAAATTATAATATCAAATAGTCAATTCTTCAAATTCTAGCTCATTCCATATCGTTGGAAGTCCTTCAAGTTATCTCACACCATTTGTAGTACATTTAGATTTTATTTATAATTAATTTATCTCATTGAATTTATGTTATGTATGCAGGTGCAGTTGAATAATTGTTAATTGAATTTTGTAGGATCAAGATTCAATATTGAGTTAAGATGCTCAAGATATTCCAGTAGTCCCAAAATTCCGCAAGTTCTTATAAGGAGAAAGATATTGCATAGTATACGAGTACTTAGTATACGAGTCGTTCTATTATGCCAATGAGTACATCAAGAAAATTGATGACACGACAAGGGTCGTTATTTGGGATGACCATCAAGATGAGGACAAAAGGGAAGGGGAGATATGTTAGAAAGTAATGGATGTGCTCGTTTAACCATAGACAATATCACTATTGTCACCCAACCATAGGCCGAAGCCACCCCCGAGCACCTTAACCTTGACAGAGAATCATTCTGGAAGCAAACCCTAGGCTAGATAGCCAAACAAAGGTGGCGCATCTTTCTCCAAGGATAGCGCACCAAGCAAGAGTTACAAGAGATGATCAGAGATTCCAAACCATAACCAAGAGAGAGTCCAAGCCAAAACTAAAATCTGCTAGCTGCAACGACAACTCTCCTCCAAACTTGCGCACAAACTGGCCAACTGCAGTGCGCACAAGTGTTGCTTCTGCAGTTCTGAGAATACCTGCCAGAATGAAGACTGGCCTCATGTATTTATACTAAAACTGGCAAATTGCCTGGGTCGACTTCTCATTTTGGGTGTCTATTTACTTAGTATATAATATTTCCTTTAGCTGACTTCTTCTCTTGGAGGCTAATAACCTAATACAAGTTATCCTCTTGAGCTGACTTGTCTTCTAGGGTTATTAGCCAACTAATTAGGGTTTCTTCTTGCTTCCCAGAATATTCTATTCTCGTCGGGTTTACACGTGGAGGTAAATACCTCCCATAGCTACCATAATATCAACACTCCCTCCTAGCTAGGGAGGTATTGAAGGTAATGGTCTTGAGCACAAACATACCATTCACCCAGTAGCATCAACATAGTCGTATAAACTATCTCGTGATTAGATCATGAGCACCATCATCACTATCAGTGTCATCAGCTGCATCATCTCTTGATACCATACTCTATTTGAGTAATCAAACATGATGTTGGATAAGTCACTCACTCCACAGAGTAACACAAGAGCCATTCATCCAATCCGGACATATGTCCTAGAAGAATAAATGTCCTGGAATATTTTTTTGTCTGGAAAATCTATGTCCATTGATCATCCATCTAGTTTATAATCATTTCCAACACTACTGATAGTCTTCAAGGCAATTAGAACAATGTCACTCAATAGAACACAACTATGCCTATCCATGGTAGTACACAACTACAATCCAGTGGTACACTGCCACACCAAGTAGCACACAGATACTTTATCAGTGACATATAGTCACAATCAGTGGAACACATCCACCACAGTAGTATACATCTATTGTCTGGAGACATACAGTCTCCATAACAATCATATCATCAACTGCACAAAAAAATATTGTTATGATAGAAACTGAATCATCTAGGCCATTCTTCCACTCACATCTGTGAGATCTGGAAGAGCATTTGCCCTAAGAAGGTAAAACATCAATGATGAGCTATCTGGACTATTCTTCTCAAGCAAGGAAGAATAACTGTCCCAATTTATGAGACTGGACCATTCACCTATCTGGGCCATTCCTCTGGTGCTAAACAAAGTGCAACCTGGAGAGAGTGAGTCTGCCCTAGGGAATGCGTGTCCCTGATTGCTGAACCTGGACCATTCGCTTATCTGGGCCATTCCTCTGGAACTAAACAAAGTGCAACTTGGAGAGAATGAATCTGCCCTAAGGAATGACTGTCCATACCATTTTCTAAGGAAATGGTTGTTCTGCACCAACCTCCAAAACAGACCATTCTTTGAAACTACTCACAACTGTGAGCTTCGAAAGAATGATTGTTCGACGAGGCGGACAAGTCTTCTTGACCACTACTGAGAGTGACCGTCAAGAAGAGAGATTGTCCTAGACCATTCCCTACGTTAACCACAAGGGGAATCGTTGTCTATGGTACATCAACAGTCCATCGAACCATTTTCATTATGAAAATGACCGTTCAATCAGGACCATTTTTTGAACTGGAAAATGCTTGTCCGTTAGAAATCTAAAACCACTTTTCGAACTAGAAAGGAACTGCTCATCTTGGACCATTTTTCGAACTGAAAAAATGATTGTCCATAAATCAATAACACATCAGTGCTCCCTCCCAACCTAGGAGTCATCTCTTCCTTTTTCAATAAGGAAGTCGTTTCCACGAGCTCCATCTTGAGTACACAAACTCTTTCATCTTGGACAAAGGCTTTACCAAAAAAAAATAAAAAATGTATGCTTATCTACTCATTTGTGGAGATATATATTGGAGAACCACTTCTCCTTTTTAGACTTCATCACGAAGAATGTAATGCTTAATCTCAATGTACTTCGGTCTTTCTGGAACACTAGTTTTTTGAAGGCTTCATATAGCTCTGATCATCATAGTTGAATTTGGCTCTTTTGTTTCTTGCTAGCTCATAACATCGTGGCAAGGGTCAAACTTGGAACATATCCAAGTGGTACTTCTTCTGTCATCATGAGAGCTTTATCATGGATT
>ML782706.1:503420-521618 GCA_009831015.1 Picea engelmannii
TGAACACGTGCTGCTCTTCATGGTTGCTACCATTGATGGGAACATGGATAGATACTTCATCATCTTCAGTGGATCATATTATTTAGGATTAGCTCCCTCCTAATCCTTGCTTCATGCATGAGTGCATGCTCATCTTTTAGAATTCTGTAATCATCTCCCTCCAAATAAGAGAGCCCATGCTTCTGTCTGCATCCTTATTGCCTTCTGCAAGGTGTCACAAGTCTTTTTCCAATTTCCTCTTGATTGCTAACTTCTTTCTGTCTTTTACTTCTTCTAGGTTTCTTCAAGATTGATTATGATTTCGGCTTATCTTGCAGTTGTTACTTATGTAATAGCTTCCACATGAATTGTTACCATGGTTTGTTGATGTACTTCATCCTTTCATGTGTATTTTCTGACTCATCCTTATCTTGTTGTTCTTCCATAGGTATAGTTTCTCTTTGAACATATTATTTTCTAGGAAATAGATGAGTATTGTTACCTTGTCTTAGAAGAAGAAGTTTGTTTTGTCCTGCTTGCCTTTCTTTGAGGGTTCCCTTTCTTCGGAAACTAATGCTTCTTGTGTTTCCTTCCTTTTCTTTAACTCGGGACAATGATTCTTGTAGTGACCATACTTTCAACAATTGAAGCATTGTATTCTTGACATATATTTTTCTTGATTTGGTTTCTTCCTGGAGCCAAACTTCTTTTTATTCCTAAAATCCTTGAACTTTGTTGTAAAGGATTGATCATCGTACTTCTTTTGGGGTTTCTCTTATGCATTGATTCTTGATTCTTCTTGTGCACAGCAAGTCCAAAGTTCTTCAAATGTAGGATACTCCTTCCCTGTGTTCATGCTTGCGGCAAATGCATCCCATGTTTTGGGAAGACCATTGAGTACTATGTTTACCAATTCCTTTTCTGAAATGATCTCTTTAATAGCTTGTAGTTGATCTCTTAACTAAGAGATTCTCACAAAGTATGATGCTATGTTGTCATCATCATTCATCTTCATGTCACAGAGCTCATTCTTCAGACTCATTACTTGTCCAATGTTTCTGACTGAGAAGAGGTTTGTTAGGGCATCATACATCTTCTTAGATGAGTCAAGATGGGAAATGTAGGGTATCAAGTGGTATTTTATAGAGTCCACTATGATACACATGGCATTGATGTCACTATCTCTGAACTTCTCCATAACTGCAACGTTCTGCAGTTGCTTCTCTTTACCTTCTTTAAACTTTGGTTCCACGATCTTTCCTTTCATGGTATCCAACACTTTATTATTAGCAAGGATGAGATCAATCCTTGTCTTCCATGCTCTGAATTTAGAATCTCCTTCTAACTTGCTTTATGACTTCATAGAGTAAGTCATGGTTGCTTTGACTTTGTCAACCCTAGATTTGACCAAAAACTCAAACTTGACGTCTTAGCTTGCTGAGAGTATCAGAAGGTGCGCTAGGCTAGGGCACACTAGTCCATCCAAAAATTAGGTCAATCCCTTCACTTAAGGTGCCTCAACGAGAGGGTTAGGGTTTCATTGTTGCAGTAAAAATTGGCTGCAACTACAACTGCAACTGAGCAAATCCTCCCAATCTATCTTCTAGCGGTTAGACTGTCCGAAGATAGTGTGGGCCCATAACCTGTTAGAAAGTAATGGATGTGCTCGTTTAACCATAGATAATATCACTATTTTCACCCAACCATAGGTCGAAGCCACCCCCGAGCACCTTAACCTTGACAAAGAATCATTCCAGAAGCAAACCCTAGGCTAGATAGCCAAACAAAGGTGGCGCATCTTTCTCCAAGGATAGCGCACCAAGCAAGAGTAACAAGATTTGATCAGAGAGTCCAAACCATAACCAAGAGAGAGTCCAAGCCAAAACTAAAATCTGCTAGTTGCAGCAGCTGCAACGACATCTCTCCTCCAAACTTGCACACAAACTGGCCAACTGCAGTGCACACAAGTGTTGCTTTTGCAGTTCTGAGAATCCCTACCAGAATGAAGACTGGCCTCCTGTATTTATACTAAAACTGGAAAACTGCCTGGGCTGACTTCTCATACTGGGTTCCTATTTACTTAGTATATAATATTTCCTTTAGCCGACTTCTTCTCTTGGAGGCTAATAACCTAATACAAGTTATCCTCTTGAGCCGACTTGTCTTCTAGGGTTATTAGCCAACTAATTAGGGTTTCTTCTTGCTTCCCAGAATATTCTATTCTCGTAAGGTTTACACGTGGAGGTAAATACCTCCCGCAACTACCATAATATCAACAAGCTAATCCAAACGAACAATAAAAGGTGCTTAATAAAGAGTAAGTCAATTATATTTTGTCAATTTAGTACAAAGAAATTGTTTACATTAAAATTGATAATATATATATTTGATCCCATGCTATTCATTTTGAATTATTATATACATCAACGGATTTAGAAATCGATGCCATCAATAAATTTGTTCTTTAAATTGATAATCTATATATCATCTCATGCTATTCATTTTGAATTTTTGTGTGCATTATTGAATTTGGAAATTGATTCCATTAATAAATTCATTCTTTACAAAGCGAAGGCAACGTGACCATGGGTCATATTGTATGAAGAGAAAAGAAGAAAATGGGATAATGACAGGAAATCATTCAGACGATTAAATAGTTGAAGCATGCCTTATCCTGATCATTTAAAAGAAAATATGCCAAAAATATGTCCCAACAGTTAGGTGGCTAACCATATACAAGAGAAATATGTGGTGTCCAATCGTAACCCATGTGGAGAAGCTCGATGTACTAAACATAGGGATTGGGTGCAACAACTTTGTAATAACTTCTCTAAGTACCACATTCTATTTATAATATTGTACATTTGAATTGTAATATGTATTATGTTTTTATTAAATGCTTTGGTTATTAGGCAAATAACACTGTCATTTGTTCGCATTTTTATAGGTGCATCTGTTCCCAACTAATTGGACATATGGACATCATTTTCGCACTGAGTATGTTGATGATGGACACATCACACAACATTGTGGAGTGGAGGTCGAGTTTGACCAATCTATTCATGCTAGCCATAATGATCAAAACCTAATAGAGGGGAAGTTAGGTTACATTGGAAAGATACAAGAGATCATGCAAGTGAACTTCTCATTGTTTCAATGTGTTATTTATTGTTGCAAGTGGTGGGATACCTTCGACCAAGAAATGTAAAGGAAGATCGTGATAGTGGGATAATATGTATTAACTCTAAAAAAATGTGGGTTGATGTTAAGGGGCCTTATGTTTTCCCAAAACATCACGACCAAGTGTTTTTTTCCCAAATATGTTGGATGAAGATTGGTGGTTCGTACTGAGACATATCCAATATCTAAACATTGTTTTGAGAACAACAATGTTACAATGCCAAGTGAGGAAGATAACCAGGGCGATGATAACAAGGATAGATTTGTGAATGCTTTGTTTCGACATTTATATTGTGGATGTGTCATTTTATTATGGGTATCTGTAATGCCCAATTATGTTTTTTTTTTTCTTCATTTTATAATTATGTTAGATACGAAAAGTTAACAACCATTTACAACCACCATATTGAAAACACATTAAATAGTACAAGCATAAGATGTGGTTTTGATATATTTTTCTTGTAATATTTATTATTTATTATAACAATTTTATGTTGTATTGTATTAACATATGTTTTTTTTTTAGAAAAAACTGGCAGATTTTTAAAAGGCGTGGTCGAAAACGCAAAGTACAAAAAGAGTCTTTCAGAGAACAACACAAAAAAATGGATTCTCCACAACAACATTCATCCATCTAACTAAATTAGAACTCCTATTTGTCCATATTTTGAATTCACTATAGATTTGTACAAAGTATATTCTATAGAAATACCAAAAATACAAATTACAAAGCAAAACATAGTTAATTAGAAGGTGGATTTTCTAAAGGAACCTCATCCTCTAGATCTAAATTTCTGAACGAAGCATTCAGATAAAAAAGAGGAGCCACATCCAACATAGGCGAGGAAACCATCGCCAACCCTAAAACATAAGTCGATGAAGGACACCGAAGTTGAAGCTCATGCACTTGCAACCACAACACTGCCACTTCATCCCGCAATTCATCCACCATATCTCGATGTTGCACCAGAGTATCCATGACGAAGGAGGCTATTGAATTCAATCCATTAATTGAAATTTAGAGCCTATACTAGTCTACCATCTCGTCCTCATCCATTGGCCTGTCATGTTAACCGCGTCTTGCACCATTTGTCGTTGCTTCAACCTTCACAAAAGTGAGAAACCCTAATCAAAGAGAAATGCACCAAAAACTATGAATTGTGCCACTGAATAGAATCAAGATGCCCCCAAAACAAACTAACTATGAGTAATTCCCACTGTCTAAGAAGGAAACTTTGAATTCCATAGCAAAACCCTTTCCCCATAAACAATAGTCCTAAAGAATAAATATCAACCACCTATTGGCATTCCCATGCCATACCCATCCAATATCTTGCAACCCATCAAGTTCGTTATCCTACTCCTAGATAGATTTCCTTCCCACCAACTGTTCCAGATCTCACCCAAACTGGACTCGATTAACCTCTCCATGCAACAAATGTGAGTTGTGATTAAAACCACACGCGAACAACCGTGGAAGTTGATGAAAGTTGAGTGATCCTTCACAATTTATTGTACCTCTTGACCCCTTCCATTATCTGAAATTTTGAGAGTCGACCCTGCAATTGACAGCTTTCGCATGTGTAGATCCTTGGACCTCCTCCTTAGCACATTCCACATATAGTGGTCCATGTTCTCGTGAGACTCTCCCCCATGAATTCTCTAGACCTTCAACTGATGTCGAGCGACGTGGAATGTTAGGACATTATGGCCCTCACCCTCCTTTACATTCTTCACATCAACACATTCCCCTCTGCATGAGTCCACCAAGTCCACGATACCCTTGTGGGTCTTGCCACCAAACATAGATGCAAACATTAGGGAGGGGGGACAAAACTAACCTCCCCATTTATCCATAACGATTTGGGGGCTAATTTTATGGCCTTGTTGGCCATTTCATCCGCTTGTGTGTTATTTTCCCTGAGAACCTAAAAGAAATGAGAGGAGAAGAGATTTAGAATGAGTCTGATGCGATCGATGAGGACCCTCAAGCCTATGTCCTTAAGTTTCGAGCTCACCACAAAATAACTTATTGCGTTTTTTGAGTCACCAACAATGTTCAACTAAGAGATTTGACGATCTTTGGCCATTTGGAGCCCTTGCAAAACTGCATTAGCCTCAACTTTGTTGTTTGTAGAGGTTCCTAAATTCCAATAGAACTCGATTTGCATGTTTTCTCTAGAGCCAAAAAACACCCCCACCTGTCTCCCCTGTATTAACATATATTGATGTTAACCTTTGAATTACTAAGCATTAATTGAGATATCACAAAGTTGGTGATGTACAATAGTAAAGATTTATTTTAAATTATATTTTATTTAACAAAAAATGAAGATATTAAAAAATCAAACCTCAAAATTGTTATTGTTTGAAAAAAACAAAATTCAAATAAATATATACTTACTTTGATGGAACTTCTAAGGACAATTCCAATAAAATAACTTCATGCAACATCTATGAGTTCTGGAATCACACTTGTGGTGTTGGCATTACCAACTTTGATGACATTCCCAACCTTAATTATTGAAACTATCATGGCCTTCACCTATTCCACTCCATCATTTAGTTTTATAATCATATAAACTTATATTAATAATTCTTTTTACATTCTCCTATAAATAAGTGTCAATTCTAAAGGACAAGGAAATTCTAAAAGTGTATTTTTCTAGAGCCTAGTCAGAATTAAGGAAATTTTTAATGATCCATACTTATCTAAAAGTATAGAAACCTTTGTCAATTTTACTAATTCTTAAAATATTAATTATAAAAAGTTTGATGATATTCTTTTTTAATAGAAGATTCATAAAGTTAGTATTAGAGTAAAAAATTGTGAAACCATTTCATCAAAAGTGTATAGATTATTAAAATGTATTATTATTCTTTATATTTAGTATTGTAAATTTAATTGAATAAATTTCATATATTATAATAGTTGGATAATATAAATTAATAAAAACTTTGGAAACATTAAATATTAATAAAATATAATAATTTTGATTTTAGTGAGCAATTACATATAACTTTGTCTTGTAATCTTTGAATAATAAAAAAAAACCTTATTATTACATCATCATTATTATTACTAGTGAATAATTATATTATAAAGTTATTATAATAACATATGAAAAAGAAATAAATATTCAAATCATAATAATTTCACTCATCATATTTAAGTATTTTTGTTTCTAAATACGTTTAATCAACATATTGTATCTTGTTGGACAACAAACAATTCACCTTGAAGAAGAGTTAAACATTATATGACAACTGCAAATTTAAGTGAGTGATACATCTCAAATTTAACTTAAAAACAAAGAAATCATTAGCAAATTTAATCATTAGCATACTCATAATACATTTTATAAATCAAACAACAACAACCGCAACATTATATGAAAAACATAATATACATGAGAGATATACATATGAATATACATGTTAAACATACATCTCAACAAAATCTCCAATAAACATGTCATATATACATCTCAAGTCAAATATAAAACATCAATATACATGTCAATCAATACCACTACTAGCTAGGTCAACCACATGAGCCAGATGCATCAATGTTTATGCTAGCATAGGTAGAGGGTCTATAAATAATAACATCGGAAATAAATGTCGACATAAGTGCACTATCAAATGTCTCTCTATCAAGATCATCAACATGTGCAACACTACCTGATGTGAACATAGTGTCTAAAGCATCAAAAGCTTGTGACACACATAGAGGAAGAGGAAATGGATGATGACACATTTGGAGGAGAAGGATAAGGATCAGTGGATGGTGACACAAGTGGAGGAGGAGGAGGAGCATCAAACGTGGATGGAGTAGACACGTGTGTAGGGGGGGGAGGAGGTGGAGGATCAGACGAGGATGCAGGTTCAAACACATGTGGAGGGGAAGAAGGGGGATTGGTGGATGGTGCAATCGACTCATGTGGAGGAGAAGCATGAGGAGGAGGATGACCATGTGGTGGAGTATATGATGTGGATGGGTTTGTTGATGAGACAAATGGAGTAGGATCATGAGCATGACCCCTCAACCTCTTGATGAGGTTGATGACACCGACAATATGAAGCATCAACAACATCATGTCACGAGGCAGACTCCTCCATATCATAGAGAGATATTGTACCTATAATATGTCTCTAATCGATGCGGGAACCACTTTGTGACTAGTCATGACACTGCATAACTGATCTTCCACCTCTATCTAGACTCTTTGATCCGGCCTACGTGGCATGTGGGGTCTCTATACTACATGTTGGTCCTCTGCCTCCTCCATCTCCTCATCCTAAACATATGTGCCAATATAAACAAAACAATATATACTAATAAGATAATTGAAACATGATGTTACGATAAATTACATGTGCATTAAAGAAGACATAAAAAATATGCAACTAGATTTATCAAAACATAATGATAATATTACCTCTCTCATATGATGGCTCGACTACTATAAACCAGATGTTTGGGACATCCTCTCTGATCCATACCCATGTATAGGTATTGTACAATATCGAGGATACGATTATCCTCACTAGCCAATAAATCACATACATTCCTACCGACCGAAGTAATGAGAAAATCGAGTTGACCCTTCTTGGGAAACAACTTCCCCCACATGCGCATATGTGCATCAAGCATAGGCCTAGTAGGACAGTGAGGTATTATTGGCCAAGTGGCATGAACCCTCTCAAAAAATAGTGTAAATAACTCTGACACGAATAGGAAGAATCTCATCCCGTGTAAAATGAAGCAACAATGATCTACTGCAAAACAAAATTGTCTTAAAAAAACCTCTGACCACCTAATCAATTCAGGCCTCTACACTAAACTATCTACATAATGCAAAAAAGATCAAATAATGCACTGGCCATCAAAGTTATAGTGTGATAGTGCCGAGATAATAAGACATAGGCACCTAACCTCCTCTCTACCAAATGAATGTATCCGCAACTGACCACTAGGAACCTATAACTCCGAAGAGGAATGAATGTTTGGACAAACATATCTATGCACATATGCCAACTGGGTCTCTCATGCGGTAGCTCAGGGAATTGGGGCAAACCCTCCTCCCTCCTAAACAACCTCGTGATGAAATAAACATCCTCTTCCATCGGATGATACCACAGACCAGAACTGACCCTGAACTCATATCGCCCATTATTCCAACGATAGATCAATTGCTGTAACAATGAATAGTTCCCCCTGAGGGACGTACCCTCTTGATAAAATTTGAGGATGCCAACATCCATCAAAAGGGCATGTGTCTGATGTGAAATAGGTGGAGGGAACAACTCCCTCTCCCTCTCCCTGTCCTCCCACTCACGCACAAATGTGTGTGTCTCAACCTGTTGCTCCTCTCATCGTTGTCATCTTTGATTCACATACAAATATTGTTAGGCACATATATAGATAAAATAAATTGAAATTATAAAACACACACACATATAAATAGCCTTTATTTAAAAAAATATAAGTTTATTATTTTTTGCAAAAATATATAAAAAAGTAATCGGTGCGCCTAAAATAGATCCTACCCTTTGCCTCCGATGTTCTATATCAGACAAACAACACCGCCATGCGATGTTGTTACTAACACGCACAGATGCGCCACGTTTCTTGTCGCACCACCACATATTTTTAGCGGTGCATCCCATAAGACGCATCACACCATTAAATTGTGAATAATTGGCTCGGTGTCGTGCTCTTTATAGCACCGATGTGTTTGTTTTACCTAAAGGAACTGCTAGGTTAAATTGTTTCATTGCAACTTAAGTGATGTGATGTGTTATTATGAATGCCCCGGTGCACTTTGTGGTGCACAAAATTACTGGTGCACTTTGTTAAACTGAACGCATCAGTGTGTCAGTTTTACCAGGGCACCAACATGTTGTTTAGCGGCGTGTTGTCTTACTGATGCATCGGAAATGGGGCCTTACAAAAGACGTATTGATATGCTTGTTTTTCAAAACCTGTCACAATGCATACTATTAGAGTTTACGCACCGTTGCTCCATACTTATTGTCACACTACCACGTATTTTAGTGGTGTGTCGAATAAGACGCAATGCACTGATGGTTTATGAAAAATTTGGCCTAGTGTCATGCTCTTTACAACACTAATGCATTTGTTAGACCTATATGCACCGATAGGTTAAATTTCATTATAAAAACTAAAGAGATGTGATGTGTTACTATTAACGCACTCGTGCTATTGTGATATTGAAGCACCAATGTTTTGTTCATTGGTGTGTTGTAAAGAATAAAACATCCAACATGGTGTGTCCAATGAGACACCCCACTATATCAAGTTGGTGAATATATGTCCTAGTACTATTCTGTAAACAACACCGGTGCATTTGGTTAAAATGGTTGCACCGCAACGTAAAATTTTATATATCGTAAAGTTAGTTGTGCGTTGAATTAAGTGGGATGTACCGGTGCGGGGATAAACCAATTACATGCTAGTTGTGGGGCGTTCCAAAGGACACACCGCTTTGTTTTTAAAATTTATCACGATGCTCTTCCTTGAACGACACCCATGTGTATGTGTTGGATTACTGAGAGAGGGGTGAATCAGTAATAGAGCAATTTAATCCTTTTTGTCCATATAATGCAAGTGTTATATCAATGTAGCATTATCATCCAATATTTGCAGTAAATAAACAATGAACAAATGAACAATCATACACATACACAATACACCATTGTTTTTAAGCCTTGCCTCTTATGAAATGGCATGACATGTACTATCCATCTAAAATAGTCTTACTTGCAAATATATCAAAATCCATGCCATTATCCATCAAACAAACTTGGGTCCATTACCCAAACCATTGTGCTACCAGACTTTCTTCAAGGGTTGACATTAATGACAACCAACCCATTTAATCAACAATCTCCCCCTTTGGCATTGATGGAAACACTCTAATGCAATACTGAGGTCATGTCATGCAATATTGAAGTCATATCACTCATATCAACAATCTCCCCCTGTGACCATCGCTCCCCCTGTAACCATGCCTCTGTCCTCTGCATCTCTGTGACTAATGCTCCCCCTAGAACCATGCCTTTGTCCTCTGCATCTGATAAATCTCTCCCCGTTTGTCATCAATGGAAAAGGTATCTTTCCATCTGGGGCTGCTCCCCCTAACTGAACTGTCTAATCTCCCAACCTGAATTGTCCTCTTTCTGGTGCTTCCTCGTGTACATCTAAGACATATAAGATAAGCATTCATTTTGGAGTAGAAATAACTCTGAGTCTCTGGCGAAGATACTCAAAGGCTTCCCTTGGAAGTGGTTTTGTAAAGATGTCTTCCCCTTGTCCTTTTGTGCCCACATATTCAACTTTGATGTTCGTTTCTACAACCTGTTCCTGTAGAAAGTGATACTTGATTGGAATGTGCTTCGTCTTGGAGTGCATCACTGGGTTCTTTGAGATACTGATGACGCTTGTATTATCACAATAGATTGGAATGGGCTCATCATACTCAACCTGTATATCTGTCAGAGTTTGTTTCATCCATAGGACCTGTCTACAACATGTTGTTGCCGCAATATACGCTGCCTCGGTTGTAGATAAAGATACCGATGATTGTTTTATTGCTTAGCCATGATACTAAACACTCACCCAAGTAGAACGCTGCTCCACTGGTGCTTCGTCGGTCATCAATGCAACCTGCCCAATCTGCATCTGTGTAGGCAATAAGTGATAGATCCTTTCCTTTTGGATACCATAATTCACAATCTTCTATTCCTTTGAGATATTTGAAAATCCTCTTCACTACTAATAGATGTGATTCCTTTGGTGTTGCTTGAAATCGTGCCACCTGTCCAACTGTCTGCATTACATCTAGTTTGGATGATGTCACATATAGTAGGATACCAATCATTGACCTGTATTGTCTCTGATATGTAGACTTTGAATCATCATCTTTGCTCAACTTACAACTGGTTGGCATGGGAGTGGTAACTAGTTTGCAATCTTCCATTCCGAACCTCTTTAGCATTTCTCTGATATACTTGGTTTGAGAAATAAAAATTCCTTCATTGCTTTGACGTATCTGAAGACCCAGAAAGAAGGATAGTTCTCCAAGTAATGACATTTAAAATTCATTCTGCATTTTCTTTGCAAATTTTTGCCTTAACTTGTCATCAGTGCTTCCAAAAATAATACCATCAACATAAACTTCAATTAATAAACTACTATCTTGAGTTACCTTGATGTAGAGGTTGTTGTCTGCACTTACTTTTCTGAACCCTTCCTGTTGTAGATATTTATCCAGTCTAGAGTACCATGCTCTAGGAGCCTATTTTAGACCATACAAGACCTTCTTCAATTTACAAACATAATTTGTGTTCTCTGACAACTGAAATTTTTCTGGTTGTTCAATGTAGATTTCTTCTTCAAGTTCTTCATTCAGAAAAGTTGATTTCACGTCCATCTAATACACTTTAATATTTTTGGAGCATGCATAAGCTAAAAGAAAACAGATTGCTTCCATTCTGGCAACTGGGGCAAATTTCTCTTCAAAGTCGATTCCTTCAACCTGTTCATATCCTTTACATACCAATATAGCTTTGTTCCTTGTAACCTGTCCATCTTCATTCAATTTATTCCTGTATACCCACTTTGTGTCGATCACATTCTTATTCTTTGGTCTTCGAACCAATTCCCAAGTGTGATTTTTCTCTATTTGATCCAATTCTTCATCCATGGCCTTATTCCAAAATTCATCCTTGCTTGCCTCTTCAAAACAGTTTGGTTCAATCGTAGATCAGAGTGCTAGGTGTGTTTGTTCTGGTGAATGGATTCTTCTTCTAGTCTCAACTCCTGCATCTTTGTTTCCGATAATCTTATCTGAAGGATGATTCTTATGTACTCATCTGCTAGGTGTCTTTGGAGGAACTTGTTGAACTTGCTCTTATGCTTATGTCGGATTATTTTCATCTTCCTCTTCTACTTCTTCTTCATAAAGTTGTTCCATTGATTCATTTTCTTCTTCCTTTAATTCTTCTCTACCTGTTTCATCAATTGTTACGTTGATGCTTTCCACAACTTTATTCAATCTCAGGTTGTAACACTTGTATGCTTTCCTTGTACTTGAGTAACCAACAAGTACTTCTTTGTCCACATGAGAGTCAAACTTTCCCATTCTGCCATCTTCTCTTTTGATGTAGCATTTGCTTCCAAAAACTCTGAAGTGATTTACATTTGCTGGTCTTCCTTTCCATAGCTCAAAGGGAGTTTTGTTAGTGTTGTTTCTGAACATTACTTTGTTTTGAATGTGAACTGTTGTATGCACTGCATGCGTCCAAAAGATAGTTGTCAATTTGGAATCCATTAACATTGTTCGAGCCATTTCCTGTACTGTCCCGTTCTTTCTTTCAACAACTCCATTTTGTTGAGGTGTCCTAGCAACGAAGAATTTCTTTTTTATTCCATGCCTACTGCAGTAGTCCATAAATTCCTTTGAAGTGAACTATCCTCCATTATCAGATCTCAAGCATTTGATTTTTGAATCCATTTTATTTTCAACCATTTCCTTGTAGACCTTGAATTTTTCAAAAGATTTTGACTTATTCCCGAGGAAGAAAATTGCAGTCATTCTTTTATAATCATCAACTAATAACATAAAGTACTTCTCACCTTTTAAACCCTTTGTTGTAGTTGGTCCAACTAGATCAATATGCACAATTTCCAGTGGTCTTGTTGTTGAATATTCCTTTGATTTGAACCTAGTCTTTGTTTGCTTTCCTTGTTGACAATGCTTGCATAAAGTGTTGGATGGTTTCGTGATCTGGGGCATTTCTCTAACTGCTTCCTTTTTGTTGACTTTGACAAGGTTATCAAAAGGTATGTGACCCATTCCTCTGTGCCATATCCAAACTTTCATCTTCGTTTCCTGGGAAACATTTTTCATCTCCAATTTCACTTAATACATATATGTTGCTTGAAGTTCTCGTAGCAGTTGCAATCAATTTTCATGAACCTTCTTTTATTATCTCGCACTTTTGTGAATCGAAAGTAACTTTATGACCTTGGTCACACATTTGACTCACACTTAGAAGATTATGTTTCATATCTTCTACTAGTAGAACATTTTTTGCCTTGGTATTCTTGTTCCCAATTTTGACTGTGCCTTTTACAATGATTTTAGCTGAATCATCATTCCCGAAGGAGACTGGTCCATCTCTTTCCTTTCTTAATGTAATAAACATATCTCTATCACCTGTCATGTGTTTTGAACAACCACTGTCAACATACCAACCATGTTTCTTCTGCTTAGCTTGTAGAGCGAGTGTGCATTCTTCATTGCTATACTGATTCTGTTTTCTTATCCATGTCCTTTTCTGAGGTTCATGTATGTGACTGTTGTTGTTCTGTTGTGGTTCTCTAGGAGGGACTGTCATTCTGCAATTTTTGACCATGTGTCCAAAGTTGTTACATTTGTAGCATTCCACTTCAGTGCTCAAAGATTCAAACCTGTTGTAACTTATTCTCTATGTTTCACCAGGACTTCTTGGATAACCCTTTGTGTCTAACTTTCAAAGTTGTTTATGTTCCTATTGTTAGATATGCAATTCATAGCTTTATGTCCAAAATTATTACATGCATAACATAAACCAAAAAATATAGTTTGATACATGGGAGTAGAAGATATTCTGAAAGAAGGTACTCTTATGAATCCTTCCTCTTCCTGAGGCTTATCTTTTTCTGTCGGTTGTTGATTTTGAAATTTGAATCTTCTCGGTGGAGGAGTGTCCCTGTAATTTTCTTTGTAGACCTTCCTATCTCCTTTGATTGTTTCTGCATAGCTTTTTTGATATGTTTTTTGTTCTGGTTTTTTGGAGCTTGATCCCTTTTTTGTATGATTGTATCTAAGTCTGGACTTGTCATGATGAGGGTTTTGACTGTTTATAATGTCATTCAAAACTTTTGAGTTGTTCTACATATTTTTCTTTTGAAGATCCTTTCTTAATGTGCCAATCACCGCTTCCAAATTTCCATTGACCCTGTCTCTTCCTTCTAGCTATTCTTTGAGTGCTTCTTCAATTCTTTTATCTTTTTCAATTTGAACCTTCAAATTTGTGATCATTTGTTCTAGTTCCTGAGTGTCTTCTTTCTTGTCTAGCTCTGCGTGTAGTTTCTTGTTTTTCTTGTTTTTCTCTTTTGATAACGTCTATGGCACACAACAATTCTTCTCGGTAGTCAACTTCTGCATCTTCATATTCTTCTTCGGCCTCTTCATATTCTTCTTTGGAGTCTTCTTTATCATAATCTTCTACTGCCATGAATAAAACTTTTTTTGTTTCACTGTCACTGACTTCATCTTCATCTGACGATGAGATGTCTTCTTTGGTGCATAAGCTTTTCTTGAAAACTTTCTTTGTGGTACTTTTGCCTTTATATGTTTGTTTTCTATTTGAGTAACCTTCATCAGTTCTCTTTTTCTTATGAGGACATTTGTTAGCAAAATGACCAACACAATCACAATTAAAAAACAAAACAAAGGAAGCTTAACTCTATACCTGCTGTTGGTTCCCTTGTTCAATCTTTTGACAAAGTTGTTCGCTTCTTCATCATCTTTCGAGACGTCACTATTGCTGCTGTGTTATTTTTCTTTTTGCTTTCCCTTTTGCTTTGACCTTTTGGATGCTTTGAAGGCTGCTTCTTTTATATCTGGATTTTCCTATTCAGTTCTCATTTCATATGCTGTGAAGATTCCATGTAGTTTGTCCATGCTTATTGAGTTCATATCTGCTCTTTCTTCTTAGTACTTTTTGAACAATTACAGATTCTTTGATTTCTTCTCCCAATCCCGTGATTGCATTTACTATTTCATCAACTCGTAAAAAGTAAGCTGCAATATTCTCATCTTCCTTCATCTTTAGTTGTTCAAACTGACCTCTGTAAGTTTGAAGCTTTGCTGCTTTGACTTTTGAATCTCCTTCATAAATATTTTGAAGTTTGTCCCAAATATCTTTAGCGGATTTACAATGTGCAACTTTGGTGAATACCGATTCTCCAAGACCATTCAAAAGTGCATTTGTGGCTTTGGAATTATTCTAACCGAGTTTCATTGCTTTGTCATTTGTCAGCGGAACTACTGGTGTTGTGTATCCATCTACAATTGATTGCCAAATTTCAAATCCCTGTGCCTGTATATATGTCTTCATCCTTATGATCCAAAATGCATACTTATGTCCATCAAAATGTGGTATTCCATTTTTATACATGTTGTTGCTCTCCATGATCCACCCTTCAGTGTTTAAACTAATTTCTGAAGGAACCTACTTTGATACTAATTCTTGGATTACTGAGAAGGGGGGTGAATTGGTATAGAGCAATTTAATCCTTTTTGTCCATACAATGCAAGTGTTATATCAATGCAGAATTATCATCCAATATTTGCAGAGTAAATAAACAATGAACAATCATACGCATACACAGTACACCAATGTTTTTACGTGGAAACACAAAGCGAGAGAAAACCACATAATGATTTTTCTTATATGTCTTGAAGAAATACATTCATTGGAAACACCAAATTCCTTTGTTTTCCAGCTGCAACTGGAAGGAGGCTCCAACCCCCTAGTTTTTCAGGCTACAACCTGAGGGAAGCTCCAACTCCCAATTCTCTGGCTACAACCAGAAGGAAGCTACAACCCCCTATGTTCTCTGGCTAAAACCGGAAGGTGGCTAAAACTACATGTCCTTGCCTCGTCCAACCGCCCTGAAGTAGAAGTAGAATGATGGAACCATTGTCACACTATCACTATGAGATATACCACTATACAACTGTATCAATCTGTACCACTGACCTGCAGCCAATCTGTACAACTGCCCTGTAATCAATCTGTACCTAAACTGAACATGTATCAATAAAAAACAACAGGTACGCAACCTGTAGTGCTACAACATGCATATGTATGCACCCTATCTGTTATGCATCCCACGTATGTACACAACCAAATTGTTATGCAACTTGCGTATGCCTTCTGAAAACTAGGGTTTTCTTTCTCTTGAAAACTTCTGACCCTCTGTAACTTTTTCACATAGATCTGTAACCTGTCACTGTATCCAAACTGTAACTGTACCTTGTGCATGCATCCTCATACATAACATTTACCCAAAGCATATATATATCGCTCTCTAGTCATGTACCATATAGGTGTGTGTAATCATGAACAATTATAATAACCCTCACATGATCTAGTCATGAAATCTTTTCTAATATTCACCCTCTCAATACATCAACCACTTCACAAATACAATCTCTCAACCATTTACCACAAAAACCCTTAGCCATATGCCAAGAAATAAAATATGTGTCTTAACAAGAAGTATCAATGATAAATATACCAACACTATGTTTCTATAGATCTAAATTATACATAAAATCCCATGCAACCACTAGTCTCTTTAGGGAGAATCCTCAAATCTCCATAACCATTTCTCATGCATACATCAAAATCCAACTATTCATAGAAATAAGACATACCTTTTGACCCAATGAATAGATTTGATGTATCTGAGCATTGTAGACCTTCTTGGGAGCTTGATCTCAGAATATAGAACCTCTGCATCTTCATCTTCTCAAGTTTCCATGGATTTACCAACATGTCCACACCCTAATTCACTGCCAGCCTGCGTACATACGCACCCTAATACAATGTCAGCCCGCGTACGCCTCAGTATGTACACACCCTAATACACTGTCAGCTCGTGTACACCTCAACAATTAGGGTTATTTTAGTATTCGTTGTAATTCCGAAACTTTCACCGTCAACCCTTGGTACTACTCAGACTTTCACAACTTCAGATGTATCATTGAGTACTTCTAATAAGCCTTACACAACAAAATATATTCAATGTGTTCAAGTGTGATTAAATGAGAGAGCCTTGCCTCTTATTTATACTTTCATGTAGCATCCCACTTTCCTTATTTTAGGGAGTTCTTCATTAACTTTATTATTTAAATAATTTCTTTTGTAAACACTTTGACTTTTTGGGGCTTCTAGATGACTCATGAGGGTCCTCCAACTTCACATGGCCATAACTCTCTAACCGTGAGGAGTTATGTGACGTTCCACATACCACCAGAAATGTCATGATATGTACTATCAATCTAGAATAGTCTTAGCTGCAAATATATCAAAATTCATGCCATTATCCATCAATCAAACTTGGGTCCATTACCCAGACCATTGTGCTACCGAAATTCGTTGCCAGACTTTCTTCAAGGGTTGATATCAATGTCAACCAACCCATTTAATCAACAATCTCCCCCTTTGGTATTGATGGCAACACTATGATGTAATACTGAGGTCATGTCATGCAATACTAAAGTCATATCACTCATATCAAAAATCTCCCCCTGTGACCATCACTCCCCCTGGAACCATGCCTTTGTCCTCTGCATCTCTGTGACCAACGCTCCCCCTGGAACCATGCCTTTGTCGTCTGCATCTGGTAAATATCTCTCTTTGTCATCAATGTTAAAGGTATCTTTCCATATGAGACTGCTCCCCCTAATTGAACTGTCTGATCTCCCTGTTGAAATAATGTAACTGCGAAGAGTATTCTTATTCTTATTGTTATTTTATTCATTGGATTAATCCCCATTGTGGATTAATCATGTCGGTAATTGTATTAGGACCAAATCCCCTCTTGCGGATTGGTCATCGGACAATTGTAATAGGCAAAATAAGAAGTCGGCCCCAACAGTTAATATTGAGACCCAGAATTAAATTAAAGGTGGGTTTACTCACCCAGAGTGAGAGGTCAACCCTACCAGTGAAACCCTTTCACACGTGCCAGTCTTGTATATATAGGGAGGCTAGCGCCTCACTTTATCACACAACTCACTTGCTCATGCTCTTATGAGGCAAGCTGCAATTACCAGTTGGAGAGAGGGAGAAGAGTGGCACATCTTTTGGAGAGGACTATCTGTATTGGTTTGAGTTATCTCTTGAACATTGTATTGGCAATTTATGATAAGGAAGTTTTTGCTGGGTTTT
>ML782706.1:526800-539540 GCA_009831015.1 Picea engelmannii
GAACATTGTATTGGCAATTTATGATAAGGAAGTTTTTGCTGGGTTTTCTTCCCCTAGAGGGTTTCCCAGGATAAATGATGTGTCTCTTGTGAATGTGTATTTCTCAGTGATCTTGTTCTTATGTTGCTCTTATCTATTGAAATCCCATTCTACCATCTTCTCTTTTGTTGTATCATTTGCTTCCAAAAAATCTGAAGTGCTTTACATTTGCTGGTCTTCCTTTCCATAGCTCGTAGGGAGTTTTGTCAGTGTTGTTTCTAAGCATTACTCCATTTTGAATGTTAAATTATATATGCACTACATGTGTCCAAAAGATATCTGTCAATTTGGAATCCATTATCATTGTTCGAACCATTTCCTATATTGTCATGTCTTTCTTTCAACAACTTCATTCTATTGAGGTGTCCTAGCAATGGAGAATTGCCTTTTTATTCCATCCCTGCTGTAGTAGTCCATAAATTCCTTTGAAGTGAACTCTCCTCCATTATCAGATCTCAAGCATTTGATTTTTTAATCCAATTCATTTTCAACAATTTCCTTATAGACCTTGATTTTTTCAAAAGCTTCCGACTTATTCCTCAGGAAGCAAACTGCAGTCATTCTTGTATAATAATCAACTAATAACATAAAGTATTTATCACCTTTTAAACCCTTTGTTGTAGTTGTTCCAACTAGATCAGTATGCACAATTTCCAATGGTCTCATCGTTGAATATTCCTTTGATTTAAACCTGGTCTTTGTTTTCTTTCCTTGTTGACAATGCTTTCATAAAGTGTTGGATGGTTTTGTGATCTGGGGTATTTCTCTAACTGCTTCCTTTTTGCTGACTTTGACAAGGTTATCAAAATGTATGTGACCCATTATTCTGTGCCATAGCCAACTTCCATCTTCCTTTCCAAGGCAACACTTTTCATCTCCAATTTCACTTAATATATATATGTTGCTTGAAGTTCTCGCAACTGTTACAATCAATTTTCCTGAACCTTCTTTTCTTATCTCGCACTTTTGTGAATCGAAAGTAACTTTATGACCTTGGTCACACATTTGAATCACACTTAGAAGATTATGTTTCATATCTTCTACTAGTAGAACATTTTCTGCCTTGGTATTCTTGTTCCCAATTCTGACTGTGCCTTTTCCAATGATTTTAGTTGAATCATCATTTCCAAAGGAGATTGATCCATATTTTTCCTTTCTTAATGTAAGAAACCTGTCTCTATCACCTGTCACGTGTTTTGAACAACCACTGTCAACATACCAACCACGTTTCTTCTTCTTAGCTTGTAGAGCGAGTGTGAATTCTTCATTGCTATACTGATTCTGCTTTCTAATCCATGTCCTTTTCTGAGGTTCATGTCTGTGACTGTTGTTGTTCTGTTGTGGTTCTCTAGGAGGGACTATCATTCTGGAATCTTTGGCCATGTTTCCAAATTTGTTACATATGTAGCATTCCATTTCAGTGCTCAAAGATTCAAACCTTTTGTAACTTATTTTTTGTGTTTCACTAGGCCTTCTTGGCTAACCCTTTTGTGTATGAATTTCAAAGTTGTTTATGTTCTTGTTGTTAGCTCTGTAATTCACAGCTTTATGTCCAAAATTATTACATGCATAACATAAACCAAAAAGGATAGTTTGATACCTGGGAGTAGAAGATCTTTTGAAATGAGGTACTCTTATGAATCCTTCTTCTTCCCGAGGCTTATCTGTTTCTGTCGACCGTTGATTTATGAATCTTCTCAGTGGAGGAGTGTCTCTGTAATTTTATCTGTAGACCTTCCTATCCCCTTTGATAGTTTCTGCATAGCGTTTTGGATATGTTTCTTGTTCTATTGTTTTGGAGCTTGATCTATTTTCTGTCTGATTGTATCCAAGTCTGGACTTGTCATGACGAGGTTTTTGACTGCTGATAATGTCATTCAAAACTTTTGAGTTGTTTTTCATATTTTTCTTTTGAAGATCCTTTCTTAATGTGACAATCTCTGCTTCCAAATTTCCAATGATCCCGTCTCTTCCTTCTAGCTATTCTTTGAATGCTTCTTCAATTCTTTTATCTTCTTCAATTTGAACCTTCAAATTTGTGATCATTTGTTCTAGTTCCTGAGTGTCTTCTTTCTTGTCTAGTTCCTCTTGTAGTTTCTTTCTTTTCTTCTTTTCTCTTGTAGTCCATTACCCAAACCATTGTGCTACCGGAATTCGCTACCGAACTTTCTTCAAGGGTTGACTTCAATGACAACTAGCTGGACTTTCTTCAAGGGTTGACTTGAACCTTCCATCTAGTCCTCAAACAATGACATCCAAGATTCGATCCTAGAAGTGAACAAATGGTAATTCAATATATTTGGGTACTTCCATTTGGTATTCCCTAGCAGCTTTGGACTGAAGGATCCTTAATGTCCATAGCAAATCCACTTATAAAATTCACTGCTCTAGGCGAAGATTTATCTAATTTCTTAGAAAAAAGGTTGTTAGGTTTTTTATTATTGTGTTTGAGGGAGTGATTGTAGGATGAAATGGACATTAATTATGGTTTAGGGTCATTCATTCAAATATCAAACTATTGGAACTTTCCCTTTTGATTCTCTACATGTCATGAAGTGGGCCACCTATGGAGGGACTGCCCCATAAATAAAAATTAGATTCCAAATAAGAAAATGTGGGTGAAAAATTCTTATGACCAAGAGGCTTTCGAGAATTGTGTATGTGGCCAGGAGGATGCCCTTGCCATGTTGGAAGAGAAATTGTGTGATAAATAGGTTTATGCAAATAATGCCCCAACAACGAAGGTCTATGCTCACTCAGACTCAAGTGGATTAGATATAACAAGGTATGTTGATTTCTTCAAATTCTATGCATTTTCCTATGATTTTGGAAAATTATTCCCCTCCTCTGGCCCAATCCACGAGTCATGATAAAAATGAAATCAAGGAGAATGATCATCTATACACTATTTCATCCAAGGACTTTAAGGTTTCTAAAAACCTTTTCCTTTATTGACATGAGTATTTTGAATCTTCCTTTTTAGAGAAGGAATGGCAGTTTGTTGTAGATGAATTTGTGAAGCTAAGAAACTAAAGAAGTCTAAGGTACCTTTGTTCTCCAACTATCATCTTCAATCTTGAAAGATAATTGAGGTGGAGGACAATGGGATTGTAGGGGGCGGTCTATCCCTAATAGTTGATAAGCCCATATCCATGGGAAGGAGGTGTCAACTCAATTTATTTGCATAAAATAAAACATTTATCATATCAATCCAATGTTAGTATACTTTTGAGGCACAATCACTGTATGTGAGGGAACTAGCTTCAAAATATATACTAAGATGGAAATCCTATCTTGAAAGCAATCATCAACTAATCTAGGAAGTGCAATCTAACCTAATCTCTAAAAATTCAAATGAAATTCACTTCTTTCATCCTTAGATTATCATTGTTCCACTGGTAGAAAATTAGGCTGCAAAGCGAAATATGCCACTAGTTGTGGACCCTTTACAACAATACTTTGTCAACTAGTGAGGTTAAAGGTTTTGAAAGAAGGTTCTAGCACATATGCAAAATGAATTAAATCTAATTCCTTAAAAAATGCTATCTATATTTATTGCAATGCAAAGCAAAATTCTAATTGATCAATCCAACAAGAAAGTAACTAATCTTCTTAATATAGACTACAAAAGCTTACAAAGGTAGAATATCAGGTTGTGAGGTGAAATATTCCTTGAGAAAGGCGCACACAACATTGTGCTTTTCAATGATGTAGGTTATTGGTTAAAGAATAAATTATAATCACACAACTCACTCAGATTTATTTAGTTGATCAAGTATCCATTAGTGTCTCAAAGGTAGAAGGCTCAGGTTGTAGTGTCTTTTGCCTACACCCTTGGGTGGCTTAAAGACTTACAACAATACTCATTTGACTCATCAATCCTTACTCCCATCCAAAAGATCAGTTCTAAGCGTTAACAATAAATCAAACCTTCATGAAAATGGGACTAATGCTACAACAAATAAACTATTGTAACCATAAACTAAAACAATGAACTGTAAACAATGAATTAAATCGTATCAACAATAAATCATTAGCACAAGAGATTAGTAATGGATATGAACAATATATATTTAGAAGAAAATGAAAAGGAAGTCAGAGAGTATATACCAACAATAAAACTACAACAAATGTACATAGAAAACAATGATGCACAAGATGAAGAATGGGGGGCCTCCAAGCCTCAAACTGTACATTCAATAACTATCAGCTAAAATAACTCAATATAGATTCATGTATTAATGAAATAAACTGGTACAAACTTCAATGAGTCTCTAAAAGCTTCAACAAATTTTAAAACTAGATATATCATTCTCTCTATCCCAAAGTCTTCATATGTTTGTATATATATACATCATAAAATGAAACTAAAAATACTATCAATCCTCAAACCAACTATATAAATCTGATCTTAGCCATCTATTCAACTTGAATTCATCCTTTGGAGTGCCAAGAATCATGCAAAATCGAGTGTGGTTGATATCTAGCTGATTTTTATTCTAAAACATATTGTTTTCCAACAAAGTAGGCACATTGACCGTGCGTCGATTGGGCATGTGTGAGGCAGTTTTCATGTGCCCAGGAGGACACGTTCCATGCCATGAAGGCTAAAAAAAACACCTAAGTCTTTATTTCTCCTAGCTCGGTCTGCACATATCTCGATGAAAGAGAAATTACAAGAATTGAATTTTTCTTGTAAAAACTGATAAAAATATGAATTTAGGTAATTTTAAATTGTTGATTTTAATGAATTAAAAATAAAATTAATGTTTACCTATTTATGCTTGAAAATGTCTTTATTGGGCTGAAGTGAGTGGAGAATGTGGTGAAATGCTGAGGTATAAAGGCAAAAAGTTCATAGGTTAAAGGTTTTTAGTTGTCAAAACAAAGTACTGACATTTTCCCCTAGAGTTATTCTTTTGCATGACCTCTTGCAAATCAACATTGGACAAAATTTTATTTCCTCCTCTTCTCTAGATGGAACATGTTGTACTAAGCAATACATCCACATTGGATGTGGAGATATTACTAGCTCTCCTATGTTGTTTCCTGGTAGCTTTCACCTCCATTTTTTTCTTCTTGTAACTTCTCATGTTTCCTCAATTCATACCTCTTTGAAGACTGTCCTACTGCCTGATTTTACCTCCAAATGAGCTCTTGATTTGCTTCTTTTAACACTCTGAGTTCTTCTTTTAGGTTCTCATTTTCTTCTCGTATCTGAGCACTGGTTTTCTTCAAGTGTGCATTTTTCAGATTTTATATGCCTTTCAGACATCATCATTTCTTCTATTTCTTCCTTTATTTTTTTTATGTGTCTCTTCTTCTTTTTCACCTTTGATGTTGAAAGCAGTGTAGGTAGTGGGACTTGGTATTCTCCCAATTCCAAAGACTCAGTTGACATGTGTTCATTCATTTCATCAAAGTCCGGAGAAGCTTCCTTTTCTATGGTTGTTGTTTGCATGTTTCTAGTTGTAGAAGGTTCCCCCAAGTCTTGATCAATAACCATAAAGGGTATTTTGATCGATGAGGAAGGATTTATAGCTTCTTTCTCCAAGCTCTCCACATAATCATAAAATTCTTGTTGGCTACTATCGATCTCAGGAGTTGGTCTTCTTGCTTTGCAATATCTTGTCCTATGCCTTCCGACAATACTCTCAAATGCTATGTCCTATTGTTTGTTCTTCTCAAGTTGCCTAGTCCTTGCTCTTGTCATCTTTGGATAAATTGAGGATTCACCCACTTCTCTTCCTTTCATTTTCCTTTTCCTTTTATTACTTTTATTTTGCCTTATTTTTCTAGGAGCCCGAGGCACTTTTGCAACTGCATCAACCGATTCAATTTCTATAGTCTTTTTTGGAACCTTTTCCAATAGTTCAAATCCATTGGCAACTAGAAAATCAGGCCACACCACCCCCATGTGATCTAGGTGGATATTTGTGGCCACCCACATGTTCCAAATTATAACTGGCTCATCTTGACAGTATTCAATTCATCACGTTTATATGTAATGGGGACATTTGTTTATAATTGTGGATTTTGCAATTACAGGGCCATTTGAAAGCCCTACACAACATCCAGGTGGATCTGGGTGGCCGCCCACTTATTCCAATTGGCTTATATTGGAAGTTTTCATGTCAGTATATATTTCTATACTTCCAGAGCTATATTGGGGCTCCAAACAGTTCTCGAAAAGACCTTTCCAACATGCTATCACACACCTAAAACGAAGATTGTATGCAAAAGTTACGACCCCGAGAAGTTAATGTACTAACTTACCCCAACGGGGCCCA
Source organism: Picea engelmannii (assembly GCA_009831015.1). Lineage (NCBI taxonomy): Eukaryota > Viridiplantae > Streptophyta > Pinopsida > Pinales > Pinaceae > Picea > Picea engelmannii. Next base: position 533,130 of record ML782706.1, read on the forward strand.
CATGACTTTTGGCGCTTCATCTCCTAGGGTTAGGTTTTTGGATGTCTAGGGTTTTGAAATTCATGTTTATCATAAAAATGCCTTCAGAGCCTCATTGTATTCATCTTCTGGCAAATGAGAGTAACCGTCACATCTCTTCTCAAAGATAAAGTTGACACCATTCTATTGAGTCTTGCACTCTGTATTTTTACAGTCTCTGTACATTTATTTCATTAATAGAAATCATGTATTTCTCTGTTTCTGACAATTTTTATGTGTATTTAATTGTAATATCTTTGCTTTCATTTCGTTCCAAAAAAATCCAGACCAGTGATATCAGAGCAGGCTGCTCCTAATCGTTTTTCAGTGCATGTCCCTAACAAGGTCCAAGTATAGCAAGTTGGGTCTCGAGCTTGTTTCTCTTGAGGAAAATCACTCTCGTACGCCCAAGAAACCCTCTATGGTAGAAAATAAATATGGCAGAGCAGAAGATTCTATTAACCTGTTGCTTGAGTAAGCTCTCGTGCGAAAGAGGGGCGAAATGATGGAGATTTTTTCCCACATCCTTCAATGTTGACCGATAGCAACATGCACATATTCATCAAGCGACCACTTTGGAGGAATGTCTCCCTTCAAGGTATAAGCTAATTTTGATATTTCCATATTTGAAGGTTAGATAGATGCGGATGCGGTAGAAAAATTGTTAAATCTGCTAGAAGATGATTTCTCTGTTCACAATTTTTTCGACAGGGAAAAGATCACCTTCACACTCCTCAAGGCTCTCTCCCATGTCAAACATTGGTGTGAAACTTACTGGGAGAAAAGTTCCATAGAGGAATCTAGTATATATGGGGTCAAGCCCACTTGGGAATTTTTGTGGATGTGGTCAACGAACAATACTACCATGTTGATAACTATGAAGACCAATACATGAGATGGACTACACTGCGGCAAGAGAAGAGACAAACAATGTTGCATTTCACAAATACTTTCCATATCTTGTGCACTAAGTTGGGTATCAAAGACTCCGAGTGACATATGGTTCTGAAATACCATGGGGCTCTGCATAGGTACATCCAAACCAAAATGGATTTCCTAAACATATCATCAATGGGAGTTGCCTATCGATATGTTGTCAAAATAGAGCACAAATTTAGGCACCAGAACAAATGGGAGTTCGGATCTGCAAATCCGCAACAACCAAAGCATGGTAAAGACAACCCTAACCAAAAAATTCCAGACAACCAATGCAAGACACAGGAAAATAAGGGTAAAGGAAAGATGAAGAATTACACTGGGAAGTGGTGTGACTTCCACAAAATCCCCTAACACAACACCGATGAATGTCGCTCGAAACAATCATTGGTGGCCAAGGTCAAAGACAAGGAGCCAGACCCTGATTCAAAATTTGATCCAAAAAATATTGAAAACAAAAATATCATCGACGCAGACTCCACTGCTACTGTCACGACTGCAACAATTAAACCAGAAGAAGAAATAGATCCTAAAGATCGGGAGCGCTTCTTCCATTCACATATGTGGGTGAAGGGGACCCCGTTTCATTTCATTGTTGATAACGACATATAGAAAAACCTCATCTCAGCTGAGGTCGTCAAGCAATTGGGGTTGTTGACAACACCACACCTACAACCATACAACATTGGGTGGCTTCACTAGGGACGATATCTCTGTGTCAGCCAACAATGTTGCCTGTCCTATGGTATCCAACCCTTCAAGGATGAGGTAGTGTGTGATGTTTCTCCTCCTGATGTCTTTGATGTTGTTTTGGGCCAACCATATATGTGGAAACATCATGTTGTTTATGAGTCTCGACCCCATAGTGTCATTATTACTCTGAGGGGTCAACTCTACATGATACCGGAGGTAGTTCTGACTAATTTTCCACCAAAAAAATGCCAGAAGGTAATCTGCCATACTGCAAAATTCATCCTCTTCACAATGTGTTCAAAGGATGCACATAAGGCCACTACAACCACTGCATCCTGAACACCTTCTATCCAACATAAGCAGATTCCAAAAGAGAAATAAGATATTGTTTCTTCACCTACGATGGTGCCTACACAATGCCCTATCAATCCTAGAGACGCTAGGTTGGTGGAACATATTCAACCCTGCCAACAATAGGTTCATGACAACCTTCCACAAACCAAGTAACACAACTTCTCCAACAAGGCATGCTGCTCACCAAGATTTAGATTCATAAAACACTTTCCCCTCTTCTCGTGGAACTCAACTCAATGGATACCATTACTTCCTAAGGGGGGAGGATTGATCCAGGTGGATATTGGTGGCCACCCACTTGTTCCAAATTTTAACTGGCTCATCTTAACAGTCTTCAGTTCAACACATTTCTATGTAATGGGGACATTTCTTTATAATTGTGGATTCTACAATTATAGGGCTATCTGAAAGCCCTATACAACATCTAGGTGGATATTGGTTGCCACCCACCGATTCCAACTGGTTTATATTGGAATTTTTCATGTCAATACATCTTTTTGTACTTCCAGGGCTGTTTTGGGGATCTAAATAATGTTTTCTTGGATTTCCATAGTCAAACTATAGATGAAGTCAGATTTTGACAGTATAATGCGTAGTTCTCGAAAAGACCTTTGAAAGCCCTACACAACATCCAGGTGGATATTGGTTGCCACCCACCTATTCCAATTGGCTTATATTGGAAGTCTTCATGTCAGTACATCGTTTTGTACTTCCAGAGCCGTTTTAGGGTTCTAAACAATGTTTTCTTGGCTTTCCATAGTCAAACTATAAACGAAGTCAGAGTTTGATGGTATAATGCGTAGTTCTTGAAAATACCTTTCCAATGGGCTATCACACGCCTAAAACAAACATCGTATGCAAAATTTACGACCCCGGGAAGTTAATGTACTAACTTACCCCAACAGGGCCCACATAACTTTTGGCGCTTCATCTCCTAGGGTTAGGTTTTTGGATGTCTAGGGTTTTGGCATTCATGCGTATCATAAAAAGGCCTTCAGAGCCTCATTGTAATCATCTTTTGGCAAATGAGTGTAGCTGTCACATCTCTTCTTAGAGATAAAGTTGCCACCATTCTATCGAGTCTTGCACTCTGTATTTTCATAGTCTCTGTACATTTCTTTCATTAATAGAAATCATGTATTGTTGTATTTCTCTGTTTCTGGCAAATTTTATGTGTATTTCATTGTAATATCTCTGGTTTCATTTCGTTCCAAAAATAATCCAGATCGCCCTGCTTCATCAATTCATGTGTGATGATCATCTTTATCAATCCATGATGATACACATATCTATCCACATTTATGGTTTGCCTCTATATAGATTTTAACAATCCTTGTTAGACTATGGAGCAAATAGTATTGCATGTTTAATGGCATCTCTTCACTTAGATGTGTGAGTAGTCTAATGTGATATAAGAAAATAAAGTTGAACCTGCCCTCGCAAGTTATGTATTTTTGGATTAGATATGCAATGTCCTTCCAAGGGTCTTCAAGCCAAAGCCTCGGGGGACTTGTTGACCAATTCAAATAATTTTTCCTATTTCTTGATAAAAAGGGTGTCCAAAACCTCTCCTCCATAGGTTTATTTTTGAACCATTTTCTCTTGATTGTGGTAAGCCCGTGATTTGGGAAATGAGGTGTTCTAAAATTTGAAAAGTCAAATTTCCGATCTTTGCTTGTTCCCCATCAAAGGATTGTGCAAATTTTCTTGTGACCTCAGCATTGTACCCATCAAACTCCTCAAAGAAGTTCATCCAACCCGCTCTCCTTAAGATCACTTTACTTTCTGGATGGATACCTTCAAGATTTACCTTAGATGGTTCATATCTAATTGCCATTGTCCTTTAAAAATCCTACCTTCTCTATGCTATGTTTTGAAACTCTGTCTCAAGTTCTTCACAAACTTCAAACTTAGATAAGTCCCGTTTTCAAACTCAATTTAGAGTTCTCTTTGTTTTCAAGCCCTGTTTTCATAATTGCAATATAAATCTCTTCTCAAGCTTGAATTTAGGTTTTCATTAATGAGCTTCTAAGTGAAAATTGAAGACTTTTTAAAGAAAAAATGATATTTAACAAAACCCAAATATTATCTTTATACCTACACTGTGGGAACGATTTTTATCATGATTAGACTTGCAACAAAAAATAATATTTTCCTAAATTCTGTTTCAATTAGAAAATAATTCCATACCCTTTATTTCAGATGCTAATTTTTGCTATGGATTTGTTGAAAAAGGTACTGATATTTAAACTCATATAACATAGAAGAGGATTTCGTGTTGACAAGAAATATTTTCACCTTGTTTTGCAACAAAAAGAAAAAAATCATGGAGTAATTTTGTCATAAAGAAAAACAATTCCATTTTGTCATAGAGGAGGCAATTCTTCAAACAACAAAATTTAAACCTTTGGCATTTGATATTTTACACGATTTTTTTGTATAAAGACAAAAAATTTGTTGACTTGTTCAATTCATTGGAGACCTGACAAACACTAAGCTCGAACCTTCGTTCGTTTTGTGTAGAGGAATCAATTTCTTTTGAATAGTAAACCCTAGTACCTATATGTGTTACCGATTCACAACCCCACCCTTGTTCAATTCTGCTTAATTTCGTATACTAAAGGGTTTCTAATGTTGGTTTGACTTGAAAATTCCCTTTTTGTATCAATAAATGAAGATTTTATCAAATTTCTTCTTCATCTATGAAACCCTAGTGTCATTGCCATCTAGCAAAAAGAAGTCTACATACCTGTATTTGTTTGCCTCTTAAAGTGTTTTTCCAGAATTTATCAAAGAAAGATATTTCTTGCTACAACAGAGCTTAATGTTTTGGAATTCAAGATTTTGTCCCTCACTTAATCATGTATGCTAGATGTTGGAGCAATTCATTATGATTTTTAGAATAAGAAGTGAGAAAATGGGTACTCTATTTCACAATAAGCTTTTTGATTTTGTAATGTTGAGTTTTTGATATGATATGACATGTTATACATACAACAATGTGTAATGTAGTTGGGTGGTAGATGGTAATAAGGTTAATGGGAACTGGTATAGGTATTATTTAGATAGGATATGGATATGGGAAATATAATAGATAAAATATGGTAGGATTAATGGCAGGAATGGTTTTATAATAATATAGATGGATGAAAAATAGGATGGTATAATGGTACGATGGAATAGGGATAATAGAATAGGTAAGATAAAAAATAAAGATATGGTAAGATATGAAAGGCATGGGTAAATTTATTTCATTTTTCATTTAGAATCAACAAGTTAAAATAACAAACCTTGATTTATACCATTTTTGAACTCTGAAGTTTGGAAGTCAATGTAAGATAGTGTAGGCTAAAAACCGGTGCTTGAAATAATTTGTTTTTGCTGCAATTGTCCTCTTGCCTTTGTTGAATTCTTTGTTTCCTGAACTTGAAAAGAAGACTGCTTGCTCCTAAAATTTTATATCAGCTCCTCAATTGATGGAATGATAAGCATATAAACTCTTTACAAACGCTGATACCAACTTCTTGAAATATTTTCTTTGCAGATGAAGAAGACTATAGGCAAACTTTTAATGGAAACCCTCTGTAATCTAGTGAGTTAATCTCACAATATATGAGTTTTATTACAAACAAAAGGAGCTCTAATCAAGATCTTTACCAAATATTTCTATTGCTTTATAAGAATTGTGAGAATTTCTGCCAACCAATTGCTTGGTTTTCAAGCAAAAATTCAAGCTAAATGATGCCAAATACCTGGTTTTCACCACAAAAACTATTTTCACATCCTTTGACCCTTCTAAAAATAAACTGTTGAGTCTTCCACCTGTATAAAATGAATCAAAATAGGTCCTTTATTGGGAATTTTTTTCATCCATTTGCTTGGTTTTCTAACAAAAATTCAAGCTTAGATTGTGCCAGAAAAATATGGTTTTCACAACTCAACCATTTATTTTTTATTTTTATATCATTTTTTTCTCTTTTTATTTTCCTTATATATATATAATAAAAAGAGAAAAAATGATATAAAAATAAAAAAGTAGAGTTCAAGATGAAAGAGGGGTAGGAGTATGATTTCCTTGCTCTAAAACTTCCATTTCTTCTTGATGGGAAACTTGGGAGATGAAATCATCTCGTCTTATTGGTTTGTTGTAGAGCTTCAACCCGTGCCCATTGATCACAAATTTCAAGAACCAAATATCAAAATAGCATAAAAAAACCTTAGAATAAGTACTCAACGCCTTGAAAAAGAGAGAATTTTAGATAATAAGCCTATTTTAGGGGGAAACCTCCTTATACACCACATAAATTACCAAATACAAGATGATTCCAAATGAAAAGGTCTCCTTGGTATATATAGGAGACTAGGAGGTACAATTACAACTAATGGACCCAAGCCGACATAAATAAAATA
>ML782706.1:539752-563706 GCA_009831015.1 Picea engelmannii
CTTGTTGTTGATGCTCGATGTGATCTTCCACTACTTGAACCTTAGATTTTTATTTTAGAGAAGAAGTGCTGGAAGGTGGGTGGTATTCATAGAGTGCCATAAATGGTGTCATTTTTGTTGCAGTATGAAATGAAGTGTTATACCACCATTCTGCCAAGGGTAACCATTCAAACCATTGTGTTTCTTTATCAGAGACAAAGCAACAAAGGTAGCCTTCTAGACATTTGTTCACTATCTCAGTTTTTCCATCAGATTAAGGATGATAAGATGAGCTATGAGCCAATTGAGTACCCAAACAAGAAAATAATTCTATCCAAAAATGTCCAGTGAAGATGGGATCTCTGTCACTTACAATAATCTTTGGGCTTCCATGTAGCTTTTGAAATGTCTCCATGAATGCGGTGGAAAATGTACTAGCTTTGAAAGGATGAGAGAGTGCACAAAAGTGTGCATACTTGGTCAGTCTATCAACAATCACCACGATGACACTCTTTCCTTCAGACTTTGGTAACCCTATGATGAAATCCATGGAAACCTCCTCCTAGCGTTGACTTGGGATGGCTAATGGTTGTAAAAGATCTGGGGTCTTAATTGTTTCCACCTTATTTTGTTGGAAAACCAAACATTCTGCCACAAATATTTGAACATTACTTTTAAGGCTATCCCAAAAAAATTCCTTCTTGACCCTATGGTAGGTTTTCAAAAATCCCGAGTGCCCTCCTACCAGAGAGGTGTGAAATTCCAATAGAACCTTTTGTTTGAGTTGAGAGTTCTTACATAAATATAAGAAATATTTGTACCATAGTGAATCATTTTTCCATGTAAATGTATCTGATGCACTGGAATCCTGCTGCAACCTTTGAATGAGAGTCCACACATTTTCATCATTCTTGCATTCATTTCTCGCTTCTATTATCCAATCGGGTTGGATGATCGAGATAGCACAGAGAAATGCCTCAACATCTTCATCCTTTCTTGAGAGTGCATCTTCCACAACATTTTGATTCCCTTTTTTATAGATGATTTCAAAATTACAACCCAACATCTTGGTCACCCATTTTTGTTGTTCTTTTGAAGATAGTCTTTGTTCCAAGAAGTATTTAAGACTATCATGATTTGTTTTGACCTTGAAGTGCCTACCTATTAGGTAAGGGCACCATTTATTCAATGCATATATTATTTCCATCATTTCCTTCTCATAAATGGGTTTGTGTAATTCATTTCCCTTGAATGGTTGACTTTCAAAAGTAAGGGGCCTTCCTTCTTGCATGAGAACAACACCAATGTCGTTTCTCGAGGCATCACATTCCACAATAAAGGTTTTTGTGAAGTCTGGTGTGGTCAAGATAAGAGCTTGGCACATCGCCTCTTTAAGTTCTTCAAAAGCTTGAGTTGCCTCCAGAGTCCATGAAAATGCATCCTTCTTAGGTAATGTTGTTAAAGGTGATGCTATTCTTCCATAGTTCTGAACAAACTTGCGGTAGTAACCTGTCAAACCCAAAAATCCTCTAAGATTCTTCGATCTTTTGGGAATCAACTAGTCAATCATGGCCTTAATCTTGTTAGGTTCTACCTTGACACCTTCATGAGATACAATATGACCCAAATACTCTATCTTCTTCACCCCAAAGAAACATTTGGATGGTTTGGCATATAGTTGTTGCTCCTTTAGTAGTTGTAGCACCTTGTCAACATGTCGCACATGATCGTCCCAAGACTTGCTATAGATTAGTATATCATCAAAAAATACTAACACAAATTTTTGAAAGAAGGGCTTGAAAATGGAATTCATCAACCCTTGGAATGTGGAAGGTGCATTCGTAAGGCCAAAAGGCATGACCAAAAATTCATAATGGCCTTCATGAGTTCGAAATGTTGTTTTCGGGATATTTGCTTCCTTCATTCTAATTTGATGATACCCTAAATGAAGATCCAACTTTGTGAAATAGATTGCTCCATGTGGTTCATCTAACAATTCATCAATGTCAGGAATAGGAAACTTATCTTTAATAGTGATATTGTTGATCTCTCTATAATATGGACACATACGCCATGAGCCCTCTTTCTTGAATACCATTATCACCGTTGCAGAGTAAGAACTTTGGCTAGGCCTAATAATGTCAGCGTCTAACATTTCTGCAACCATACGCTCAATTTCACTCTTCTGGGAATAAGGGTATCTGTAAGGCCTAATGTTAGGAGGAACTCTCCCAAGAATTAGGTGAATAACATGATCATGATTTCGAGTGGCTGGAAGACCTTTGGGAATATCTTCAAAAACTTTGGAATGATTATCAATGATCCCTTGGAGATCTAGGGGAATAGATGGCTTAGATGTTTGAACATCTTGTGAGCATAGTTGTACAATTACACTACGATGTCCCCTTTTCAATAATTTTTTCATGCCATTAGAGCTTATCACCTTACTGGGTTTCCCTGTGATACCGCTTAACTCAATTTCTTTTCCTTCCAATGAAAATTTCATGAAATTTTCTTGAAAATTAAAAACCATTTGTTGACGATTAAAATCGTAACGATGAATTATTCCCACAAAGTATTGCTAAAAGTGTTATTATTTAAATATGATAATAATATAATACTAGTAGGTGGGACCCCCTTGTAGACTAGAGGTGCAAGGATAGACATATCACCCATATTTTGCTGCTGTTATGATGTTGCCTACACAGTCCTATGTTTTTGACGATTCAGTCTTGGTTTCATTTGGCGTGATAATAAGTTGATAATGCATTATTGGGGAATGCTTTTGGTAATCATTTGCGACACATAACAATTTCTATGGGTATGAGGATCATGTTGTTGACAGTTGCTATGTTATAACCTTGTTAGTAATTCTTATGTTGATTACTTAGCCACATATATGCAAGGGATACTTAATGGTAGCATGATCAAAACAAAGGGAAATTATGGAAAGGTTCTATAGTTCAAACAAAAGGAAAGAAATTATGTATTAATCCTTGAGCTATAATAAGAGATTACATGCAAATTTTAAATGAAAGAATTAAGTGTTAGACCTAACTATTATGCTATGGTTTGGTTAACGCACTATGCAAAATTCATTAAAGTCAAATGGAGGCGCATATAGCAATGTTGATATGGATTATTGTGTGGAGTTATGGCAAACATTAACGTATGAAATATCTTGGGTGGCGCACTATGCAATATATATGGTCTCATATCTTACAATGGTTTGGCATTGATTATGCATTGGTTATATGGCTTGATTATTGGTGGATATTATGCTTATTGGGCTGTCTCGTACTTCGAATTGAATGGGGCCAGGTGATGGAAGCGACATGCATTTACTGCACGTCACTCCAAACCTTCCCTATCGCCCATCATCCTAACATTGTTCCATTGTTGCAATTTCGCTCTGTTGGTTGTGAAGCTCTGCATTTTTAGGTTTTTGGAAGGGAAAGCTCAGTCAACTCGTCATTTAAGCGTTTTTCTCACAGGTATGGTTCTTTTCTCTCCATCCATGATGGATTCTCTATTTTATGAACCAAATGGTGGCTCAGTGATGCTTCGATTCTTTGTGTTCTTGAGATTTTCGACTGTGTGTAAATGTGTTTTATGGCTCTCTGTGATGACTGGAAAATGTTGGAAATTATAAGCAGAGAAATGGGTATTATTAAGTTGCGCGATGGTTGTTGCTTGGTCAGTGTGGTTTTTATGATGAGTCTCTTAGGAATAATAGTAACAGTGGTGCGATAAGGCTCTGATTTGATGGTTGAGGGTTTGTATCCACCCTTTTTTGTATCACTATTTGTCAACTCGTTTCCCTCTTAGTTGTTGTGGTAATCCTTACCCAGTTGTGGAGAAACTGCCAACAATTGGTGTGTTCTTTTCTTCAAACCCCGAGTCGTGGTTGATGGCCCATTCTTACTGTCTTTTCACTAAAAGTGTCCCAAAGATCCAGTCTTAGTTAGCCCCGAACATTAATACAGGCCTGTGTGGGTATTGATTTGATAGGAGTTATATCTTGGCATTCTTTCACAAAGAATGGTGTGTCCTCACTGTTGTTGCTGTCAAAGTTATTAACCTATAGGGTGATTGAAAAGAGACATTACCTCACTGTGTTTGAGTACCTACCACAGTTAAGTTAACCCTCGTCTCTTCTCTGCAAGTGTTAGACGCACTTGTGTGCACTGGGTTATTTTACTCGAATTATCTTTGTCTCTCCTCGGGCATTAACTTATGGTTCTGTCAAGTGCTTGAAGTAATGAGTCAAAGGATTGTGTGGCTCACTGTTGTTTGTTTCAAAATATTTTTTTGGCCTATGGTTGCAAATCGATGGTGAAATATACATAAGTATTGGAAGACCATTAGCTCTATGTGGTTTGTTTAAAAAGACAAACAAGATTGTGTTGCCTCCCTGCATTTGATTTTTGACAGAGCCTGATTTGGACTCTGACTTGTCTCTGCTCTCCTCGGGCACATTCTGGGGTTTGTCAAGTATTGGGTGATCAATTTGATGACTGCAGAATTCTAACGACACATTCTCTCTCGTTATAAATCCATTCTCTTGGTCAAGTCTCTGTCTGGTCCTTCTGTGATAATTTTTTTGAACAAATAAGAAAGGAAAGGAGTGGTTGCATATAGTTGAGGGCTGTCTTTCGATTCGTTATGGTTTCGATCACTGTGTTTTATCCAACATGGTCTTGATTGCTTAAAGAGACACATGTGTGAGTGTTACCAAGCCCGATCAGGGTTCTGAAAAGTAAAAAGGGTGCATGTGTGTCAGTTTAGTTTTGTTCGCTTCATATATGATATAGTTATCATCGTGCAGACTATCAATTGTTTAAAAAATAAGTTATACCCATAAAGATCAATCTCAGGGTTTATGTTTGGGTTGACTGTTGTTATCAATTCAAGATTTTATCTATTGATATGATGAAGGCCTATGTATGATCAAGCATGCTTTTAAGTTTGTCCATTTTTTGAAAGGACACCTGTGTACATTTAAATCGGGCCCGGTGGTAATTGATGAACAATGACTGTTGATTGCTTATCGTGGTGCATTATTGATTATCATGGATGAATGTTGAGCATATTGTTGTGCATGTTTTATTTATTTTGAAAGGAAGAGCTCAACGTTATAATATACAATACTGTTGAATGGAAATGTTTAGATAAGTTAAAAATGCACAGACTGTTATAGATAAAAGAATTATGGGAAATTTTATAATTATTGAGACATCAACTAGTTTTGTATACAATTGAGGAACAATAAATGTTTGGTTTTGGAAGTGGATGCTTTTTGGAATAGAGTTATGATTGTTGATTTATTTCATTTATTTTATGAACAATATCCATCTAATCCCCTGTCATTTTCTCACTTTTTCGCTCAATACAATCCCCTCACGATCCCAGATTCATTTGGAATGCCCTGTTCTTAAAATTAAATTAAAACTCTGTATTACAATGATTAAGAAATAACACAGAGATGGATCACAACTGATATGATTTGGTCATTGTTGCATAGTCGATTGTTTAATGAATTGTTGAGCAATAATCATGTTCTTACTCCCTTCCATTTTCTCACTTTTTCGCTCAATACAATCCCCTTAGATATCCCAGAACCCTAATTCACCGCCTGCTCATTGACAATTATTGAATGAATTTTATGGATTGGATTGCATTTGTCTGATGTGATTGTTGAGCCAAACTTTGTTTCATATTAAAAGATGTCATGTATGGTTTGTTTAAGAAGTTAGTTGCTAATAAGCGTTGCATATAGGATGAGCTTCTTCAGCAGAGGAAGTCATGGCTGAAATAACAGGGGCATAGGGAATTGGAACAGAGGGCCTAGAAGGCCTAGATTCTCAATACATTTCGATGAAAATCCTCAAGAGTTAAAGCAACTCTTTCAAGATGGATTTTTCAATTGGATTGGACAAGGGGTAGTCACAACTAGACCGAAGAGGCCTCCTTTCCAGCCCAAGCATCTCCCTAGTATCCCTGTTCCCCCTCATGTTTGATTGCAACCTGAAGTTCTTGGAATGACGGATGGCAAGAGATTCTTCACTCAACAGTCTCCCAACATTGTGACTGGCCAAATTTGTCTCTACTTGCTCCTCCTCCACCTGTTAACCCAAATGTCCAGATTTCCCCTGCACGCTCACCTGTACAGTCCTCCCACATAAGCAAAAGACTCAAAACCAAATCCCACCACATGCATGACAAAGGAAAAGATGTTGCTGCCCCCTCCTCTCCCTCAAGTGATTTAGCCAAATCTGTTTCATCCTGCATGCACTTGAAAGATAATTGTTCTCATGTAATCAGTGAGATCAAGCCTTAAGGCTCTACACAACTAAAGGCTAATTCAGGAAATTCAAAAGGTGATAGCAGTAATAAAGGGAAAATTGCCTCTCAAAGTGGCAAATACAATTTTTGATTATACTTTATTATGGTTTTATTGAGAACAATGGACTACTGAAGGTTTGAACAACATACTATTTTTGGATATTTTGGATATTATATGTTTGGATATGATTTAAAATATCATTGATATTTAATTTTCAAATTATGGAAATGATAATGGGATCCACAAGGAGGGATGTGTTTGATTGATTGACTAGTTATGTTTATTTTTGTTAAGAAACTAAAGGGAGTCACAAGGGGTCCCACCTACTAGTTATTATTTATTAAAAGATCCTTATTATTATTATTAATTCTTCCCCTAAACTAAAAGTTAGTTGAGTTTTAGTTAACTTAACTAAAGGAGGTAGTTGAACTACAACTAAATTGGAATGCATAAAAGAAAAATGAGAAGGAAGAACAAGTAGAGAATAGAAGGATAAAGCATACTAAGGTTTTCTCTTGAGTTTTATTGAGGTAGTTCAACTTTCATTCATTCTTCAATTTATTAAAAGCCTAATTCTCTTTTGTGACAACAGGGTTCTGTTGAAGACATCAAGGTTCAAGGCTGAACCATATCATTCAGATGCTTGTTTCATAGGCGTTGATCTATCTTTGATAGTCTGTGTAGACTTGTTTGTTTATGAATTAGATTTCATGACTGATAAAGGATATTGTGCAGATTCAAGTGGGCAACAATCTGTGGCAAGCTGATCCATATTTTAAAGTTTAGTTTTTACTTCCTGTCAGAGTCCTTTTGTATGGTTTTCATCGGGGATATCTAAGTTTGACTTTGATCCAAACTCTCTCAGGGATTTTTGTAAAGAGAACAATTCTTTTAATTTCTTGGAATTAAATAAGCGATTGCTATTCTGTCCCATCTGTGTTAATATGTGACTTGGTATTTTTTCTTCGTCTCCACATTTATTTTTTCATCTGTTATATTCATAAAATTATATTAAAATGTTGAATTTTGCAGCAATCTTTTATTTAAAAAAATCAGCCTAAGCCCTTGTAACTAATACTTGTGGATTGGGAAACAATTTTTTAGGCTATAAACATAGGGTGATATTCCTGACTATCTTGCCTTAGCCAAGCAAGATCTGAAAATGATTGAGTAAGATAATTTCATATCTTTTCCTCAACATTTATTTGGAGACCATACTGGGAAGATCTTCCATATATCTCTAGTTGATTTTATGCTTGCTTTTCATTGAATATATTTATATTTATGATATCTTTCATTTGATTGTTTCAATTCTGCATGACATTACTTGTTTCAAGGCAACCCAATATTGAGCTTGGTCTTAAAGATCAGAACAATATTGCTTTAACTTTGTTTAATACCATCTTAGAGACTGCCAATACCCGGGTTGAGCTTGAACGCTCATGGGCAACGATTGAACAAGACATAAGTGTTTGAGAACGTTGGGAAGCTAGGAAAATACAACCTAGGAATCAGCCATAGCTTTATTTTTCCTACATTTTTTTTTATCTTCTTTTCATGTCCTTAGACCCTCACATCTCTAGGAGAGGAAGACATCTCTAGGAGAAGAAGATGTTTATCACATGAAATTAATTCTATTGCTGAAATAGGAAGAAGAAACATTGTTTTGTCAACCCAACAAAGTACTCTAAGGAGAACTTTGTCTGATTCATCCAATTCATTTTTCTCTCCCTTATCTATCGTTCACAAAATGGCATCTAGTGGTTGCTTTGGTGGCACTGGAAGTGCTTCTTCATATCAATCTTCAGCCTCGTCAGTTATTGGTAGCTTATATAGTCACCAAGTCCCTCTCCAATCTACTACCAACCCTGACAAAGTCAGTAAAAAGTATGGGATTTTTCAGTTTGAAGAAGATGCTACAACCATTTCGTGGCATGTTTCCTCCCCTCTTAACCTAGCACCTGCTACTTGTCCACTTCCTAAATTCAAAGAGCATATCCCTAGGTTTTCAGGAAATAACACGATCACTACGAATGAACACTTGGTGGCATTTTCTAATGCCTGTCACAACATAGGAGCCAATGACAACGACACTTGTATGTGGTTATTTGTGAATTCCCTTGAAGGGAAGGCTGCGACCGATTTATTTGACCTTCCTCCTAAGATTTTGTCTACTTTTGAGGAGTTAGTCTATTGGTTCAAATATATCTATGGGAAATCCAAAAGCCAAGTCGAGCAGTTACGAGAATACAATAACATCGCTTATAAGGATGGTGAGACTATCAAGTCCTTCAACTTGCGTTTCACCAAATTATACAACCAAATACCTGAACTTATTCGCCCTCAGAACCAAGCTGCTTTCATGCATCATTATAATGCATTACCTTCCCCCTACCATCATAGTCTTTAGGAAAAGGCCATTGATAACCTTGGTTCCACTCTGCACACTTGTTTAGAGTATGAAGAACAACTTGAAAGAACATGTCTTCCTAAGGGAGACTCAACTAAACAGACATACATGTCCGCCCTCTTACAACTTGTACAAGACATGAATAATCGAATGATAGCATATGAACGAAAAGGAAATGTCCCCTCTCTTACCCCTAGAGCTTCATGTTCTTCTGCACCCCCCTTTGGAAATCCTAATGAAAACAATTTTCAACCTAAAGCTATCATGCCTCGTAGTTGGTGTAACTTTTGCGAGGGACACCATGAGGAAAGTACATGTGAAGTAAAGAAGAGTGCGAGAGATAAAATCTTTGGTAAGAGACCTCAAACTACCATTATTGTCCTAGACTTTGCAGAGCCAGAGGATGTCATGATCATAAATACTAGGAATAAATCCTATGCTCCAAAAGAAAAATATGATCCTCCTTGCACTTCTTCTATCCCAATCTCATCTTCACCAGCTGCTACTGTTCAAGTTCCTAAGGCTCCGAACAGTCAAGGAACTACCTCCCCTCATCCCTCTTCAAAATACAACATTCTAAATTAGTTGGCCAACATTAAAGTAGATGCTACCCTCCTGGACATGGTTACCGTCCCTGAGCAACAAAAGCGTTTGAAAAACTTCATGGAAGGGAAAAATTCCATTGTAGCCAACCTCTTTGAAGAGGTAGATGAAGAGGATTCATCTGTAAATAAAGTAGGTGTACATAACTTTAGACACCCTGCAAAAAACCACTTGTTTTATATTTCTGTAAAGATTATGGACAAGATTTCCAATTGTTGTCTCATTGATGGTGGTTCGGGCCCAAGTGTAATGTCGAAAATTATTATGGAAGAGCTAGGCTTGTCTTGTACAAATGAAAATGCCAGAAGCATGCTCTCTTATAATAGTTTACAACAAATGACCATAGGTGAAATCAAGGACGTGACCTTGGTTTTGTGCGCGCATCCTGAAAGAAGGACAACCCTTCATATTTAGGTAATAGATATGCCAGTGAGTAATTACTCGATCATCCTAGGAAGATATTGGCAAGCTTTGACAGATGGATACCTCTCACTCGACGAGACACACTTATCCATTCCTTGGAATGGTAAAAACATCATAGTTTTAAGGGAGGGGATAATTTCAGCTTACATAGAAAGCGTCCCACAGGCTAATGTGAATTATATCGATGAGGACCTAGGAGTGTATTCCATCTTTGCAAATGAGGACAACACTACCTTGGAACAAATCGACTTAGACGATGGGATGTGGCATATGCACTTTGATGGTTCATGCTCCAATGAAGGAAACATAGCTGGTATTATCTTGTACTCTCCTATGGGTAAAATTCATAACTTTTCCTATAGGTTAGAGTTTGCTTGCACAAACAATGTCACTGAATTTGAAGCATTATTGCTAGGCATTGAAAATGCCTATAATATGGGTTATGGTCACCTTACAATTTTTGGGGATTTTGAACTTGTTGTAAACCTTGTATGTAAGATATACTCTCCTAGAAACAAGTTAATGAAATGTTACACCCAAAATGTTTGGGAGCTTATCTCAAACTTACTATCTTTCAACATCACTCATGTTAAAAGGGAATTGAACTCAATGGCTGACAGGTTAGCTTTTTTTGCGTCCTCTCCCACTTGACAAATTTTGCCACAAAGACCTGATTGTACCTTTAAATCTCTGTATTGTCCGCACATCCCTGAAAATATAGAGTCATGGCAGGTCTTCCCCAGTGATGAGAGAATTTGTGCTTTCATCCAAAATGAACCTTATAATCCTAAGGAAATTATATCAATGGAAGATAACAAAATTCCTAAAGGCTTGACTCCTCTAGAGAGTTCATTTTCATCGAGTGATGTAGGCAACAAAGAGAAACATAAAGAAGATGAGTTGAAAAGGAAAGTGGGTGAAACTATTTCCTTGAACATTGGAACACTCGAGTCTCCAAAGAATGTTGAAATAGGTGTCCAATGTTCTCATG
Source organism: Picea engelmannii (assembly GCA_009831015.1). NCBI lineage: Eukaryota > Viridiplantae > Streptophyta > Pinopsida > Pinales > Pinaceae > Picea > Picea engelmannii. Next base: position 550,505 of record ML782706.1, read on the forward strand.
AAGAAAAATTGAAGTTCACTAAGCTACTTGGTGAATTTCAAGATGTTTTTGCTTGGGCTTATGAGGATCTTCGTGGTTTTGACCCTTCTCTTATACAACATGCCATTCCTATCAAGGAGGGAATAAAGCCAATTAGGAAAAAACAAAGACCCATTAACCTTGCGCTGGAAGCAACTATTCAAAAGGATTTGGAAAAACTCTTGAAGGCTGGGATCATTTTCCCGGTTAAGTATTCTGAGTGGGTATCCAATTTGGTTCCTGTTTGGAAAACAACTGGTCAAATTAGATTATGTATAGACTTTCACACATTGAATAGGGCTAGTATAAAAGATCAATTTCCTCTCCCTAATATGGAAATGATTTTGCAGCAAGTTGTAGGGTCACAAATGAAGTCCTTACTTGACGATTTTTCTAGTTATAATCAAATCAAGGTAAAAAAAAATAGATAAATATAAAACCACTTTTATTACTCGTTGGGGCACTTTTTCTTAGGAACGTATGCCTTTTGGATTATCAAATGCAGGTGCCACTTTTAAAATAGCTATGCAAATATCTTTTGATGATTTGATCGGTAAAATTATTTAGATTTATCTTGATGATTTAACCGTGTATTCTAAAAACCGATCAGATCATTTTGGTCATCTTAAAAGGGTTCTCATGCGATGCAGGAAATTTGGCATTTCTCTAAATCCTTCTAAGTCTATTTTCATCATTACCAAGGGAAAACTCCTTGGAAACATTGTCTCTGATTCATGAATGAACATTGATCCTGAAAGGATTGCTGCTATCCTAAATGTGCTTGCTCCTACTTCCAAGAAGGAGGTTCAATATTTTATGGGTGTTATTAACTTTGTCTGTAGGTTTGTTCCTGATTTTCCTGTAATGGTAAAACCAATTCATAATCTGCTTAAGCAAGATCGTTCCTTTTCTTCGACAAATGATGTCGAAAATGCTATTGTAGGGATCAAGAAAGTAATCAGTTCCGCACCAGTTTTGAGAAAGAATTTAGGATATATACTAATTCCATAGACGAAGCAGTTTCTGCTATCCTCATGCAATGTGATGACCAAGGTAATGAAAAACCAGTGGCTTGTATGAGTCAAAGCTTGTCTGATGATGAGTTTAAATATTCTTTTATTGAAAATCATGCTTTCTCTCTTGTTAAAGTTGTTGAAAAATTTCGCCACTTCATATTAAGAAAGCACACACTGGTAAAAGTCCCTTTAACCGCTACCAAGTTTTTTCTCTCACAGACTTATATTTCAGGGAAGCTTGCACATTGGCTTGCCAAGATCCAGGAGCATGATTTAACTATCGTGACTTTTAACACCATCAAGGGACGTGACTTAGCCCTTCACTTAGCTCAACATGCTGAAATGAGTGAAGAAATTGATGAACATGATAGCTCTCTATCAACACTGTTATACATTGACAATCAAATCCTTCATGTGTCTGAACATCCTTGGTATAAATATTTGGTTTACTACTTGCAAAATCAAAGGTGTCCATATAACTTAGATACCCATCAAAGAAGAAGGCTCCATCTCGAATCTGCTAGATATGTCATTATAGGAGACTTCTTGTTTAGGATATCTGCCGAAGGTATGTTACTTCGTTGTGTGAAAAATGAGGAAGCACAAAAATTGTTACAAGAGACTCATGGTTCTTCAAATTATGTTATTCATGTAGGAGGTCACTTTTTTGCTAAAACCATTGCTTTTAAGATTATTAGGAAAGGATACTATTGGCCTTCGATCTTTTGTGATTCCTATAATTTTTTGAGATCTTGTGACAAGTGCCAGAAATTTGCTGGGAAAGAATGTCTTTCGGCCATGCCTTTACAACCCGTCATCTCAGACTTTCCTTTTTCAAAATGGGGTTTGGACTTTATTGGTCATATTAATCCTTCGTCTTCAGTGGGACAAGTCTTCGTCTAAATGGACACAAAATATTTTACGAAATGGACTGAAGCTTTCCCGCTTAAACATTCGCAGGATGAGTAGGTGATTTCTTTCCTTGAAGATAATATTTTTTACAGATTTGGTATTTCTTTGGAAATTATTACAGATAATGGTCCCGCTTTTATTTCTGCTAAGCTGACCCGATTTTTATCTTCGTTGGGGGTTAAACATTTTACCTCATCAACTTATTATCCCCAAGGTAATGGGCAGGCTGAGTCTACCAATAAGAATCTGGTAAGAATTATCAAAAGGCTCATTGAATATAAGCCTCATCAATGGCACAATATCCTCACTTATGCCCTTTGGGAAGATCGAACTACCACCAAGGTGAGCACTGGTTGCACTCCTTTTCAGCTTGTTTATGGTCAAGAAGTGATTCTTCCTACTAAGATGGAACTTTCCTCCTTAAGGTTAATGCTACAGGTCGAAGAATTAAAATTTTCTGATGTTTCTCAAAGAATGAATGCACTTATGGCTTTAGAGGAGCAAAGGACGTTTGCCTTGGATAATATAAAGAGAAGACAACAGATTGTTAAAAAATATTTCAACAAGAGTGTCAAAGTTGTCAAATTTAAAGTCAATGAGAGGGTATTGTTGTAGGATTCAACTCATGCTGATAGAGGAAGGCATTCAAAGTTTAAAAAATTATGGTTGGGTCCTTGATCACTTTTGTCCTGGGCGCAAATTCTTACATTCTAAAGGACTTACAAGAGCGATTGTTTTCCTACAACACTAACGGTTCCCACTTAAAACATTACGTGGAACCAACTTGAAAAGTTTAACGCTATATGAAATGTTTTCTGTATTATAGTAGTTTTCATTCCAGTTTTTACATTTCTATTTTTATTTTTCTGTCATTTCATTTCTTCTTATTTCAATTCTGTCATTTCATTTCTGCTATGACATTTCTTGCTTTTTGTTTCTTTTGACTTCACTTCTTGTCAAAATAAAATGTTGGATCAGTTTTTCCACAACGACGCTTCTGCAAAGTATTGTTAATCAATAACAATCGATTTACACAACTATCATGATGTTCCCCTTGAAAGAATCATTGAAATTATTGTCTGCTTCAACTGTTGTTTTATAAGATAGTTGGTTTTATCCCTCTTCTGCTTCCCTTTTCTTTCATCCATTTCAAGATTCAAAAGAGTAGTTTAGAAAATTTTCTCCTTGAAGTCAAGTATTTTTTTTTAGTTGAATGATTATTCTTACAGGGATAAAACCCCTCATACTTAACACTTTCCATGAGTTATTCCCAAATTCCCGGTCATCTTTCCCTTAAATTCGCTCACTTCCCCCTGTTGCATAATCATTTTGATTTATATCTTCTTGATTTGATGTTACTTGGTCTGCGAAACCAAACATTCTGAGTTCTTAATATGTTGGAAACAAATTTCCTCGTGGAGTCGCCAGTTTGTTGATGATTAAAATCATAACAATGAATTCCACCTGCAAAGTATTGTTAAAAGCGCTATTATTTAAGTATGATAATAATACAATACTAGTAGGTGGGACACCCTTGTAGAATAGAGGTGCAAGGATAGAGATATCACACATATTTTGCTGCTGTTATGATGTTGCCTACACAGTCCTATGTTTTTGACGATGCAGTCTTGGTTTCATTTGCGACACATAACAATTTCTATGGGTATGAGGATCATGTTGTTGACAATTGCTATGTTATAACCTTGTTACTAATTCTTATGTTGATTACTTAGCCACATATATGTAAGGGATACTTAATGGTAGCATGATCAAAACAAAGGGAAATTATGGAAAGGTTCTATAGTTCAAACAAAAGGAAAGAAATTATGTATTAATACTTGAGCTATAATAAGAGATTACATGAAAATTTCGAATGAAAGAATTAAGTGTTAGTCCTAACTATTATGCTATGGTTTGATTAGCGCACTATGCAAAATTCATTAAAGTCAAATGGAGGTGCATATAACAATGTTGATATGTATTATTGTGTGGATTTATGAAAAAAATTAACATATGAAATATCTTGGGTGGCGCACTATGTAATAGATACGGTCTCAGATCTTACAATGGTTTGGCATTGATTATGCATTGGTTATATGGCTTGATTATTGGTGGATGTTATGCTTATTGGGGTGTCTTGTACTTCAAATTGAATGGGGCTAGGTGATGGAAGTGACGTGCATTTACTGCACGTCACTTCAAACCTTCCCTATCACCCGTGACCCTAACATTGTTCCATTGTTGCAATTTCACTCTGTTAGTTGTGAAGCTTCGCATTTTCAGGTTTTTGAAAGGGAAAGCTTGGCCAAATCGTCATTTAAGCGTTTTTCTCACAGGTATGGTTCTTTTCTCTCCATTCATGATGGATTCTCTGTTGTATGAAACAAATGGTGGCTCAATGATGCTTGGATTCTATGTGTTCTTGAGATTTTCGACTGCGTGTAAATGTGTGTTATGGCTCTCTGTGATGACTGTAAAATGTTAGTAATTATAAGTAGAGAAATGGGTATTATTAAATTGTGCGATGGTTGTTCCTTGGTCAGTGTGGTTTTTATGATGAGTCTCTGTGGAATAATAGTAATAATGGCGCGATAAGGCTCTGAGTTGATGGTTGAGGGTTTGTATCCACCCTTCTGTGTATGACTATTTGTCAACTCGTTTCCCTCACAGTTGTTGTGGTAATCCTTACTCAGTTGTGGAGAAACTGCCAATAGTTGGTGTGTTATTTTCTTCAAACCCCGATTCGTGGTTGATGGCCCGTTCTTATCGTATTTTCACTTAAAGCGTCCCAAAGATCCAGTATTGGTTAGCCCCGAACATTAATACATGCCTGTGTGGGTATTGATTTGATACGAGTTATATCTTGACGTTCTTTCACAAAGAATGGTGTGTACTCACTGTTGTTGCTGTTAAAGTTATTAACCTTTAGGGTGATTGCAAAGAGACATTACCTCGCTGTGTTTGAGTACCCGCCACCGTTAAGTTAACCCTCGTCTCTTCTTTGCAAGTGTTAGATGCACTTGTGTGCATGGGTTATTTTACTCGAATTACCTTTGTCTCTCCTCATGTGTTAACTTATGGTTCCGTCAAGGAATTGGAGTAATAAGTCGAAGGACTCTGTGGCTCACTGCTGTTCGTTTCAAAATTGGTTTTTGGCCTATGGTTGTAAATCGATGGTGAAATAGATATAAGTATTGGAAGACCATCAACTCTCTATGGTTTGTTTAAAAAGACAAACATTCTTGTATTGCCTCCCTACATTTGATTTTTGACAGAGCTCGATTTGGAATCTGACTTGTGTCTGCTCTCCTCGGGCATGTTCTAGGGTTTGTCAAGTATTGGGTGATCAGTTTGATGACCGTGGAATTCTAAAGACACGTGCTCACTCGTTATAAATCCATCCTCTTGGTCAAGTCTATGTATGGTCCTTCTGTGATAAATTTGTTTGAACAAATAAGAAAGGAAAGGAGTGGTTTCATATAGTCGATGGATGTTTTTCTATTCGTTATGGTTTCGATCATTGTGTTTTATCCAACATGGTATTGATTGCTTAAAGAGACACATGTGTGAGTGTTACCAAGCCCGATTAGGGTTCTGGCAAGTAAAAAGTGTGCCTATGTTTCAGTTTATTTCTGTTCGCTTCATATATGATATAGTTATCATCTTGCAGACTCTCAATTGTTTAAAAAATAAGTTATACCCACAGAGATCAACCTCGGGGTTTATGTCTGAGTTGACTGTTGTTATCAATTCAAGATTTTATTGATTGATATGATGAGGACCTGTGTATGATCGAGCATGCTTTTAAGTCTATCCATTTTTTGAAAGGACACCTGTGTACATTTAAATCGGGCCCGGTGGTAATTGATGAGCAATGACTGTTTATTGTTTATCATGGTGCATTATTGATTATCATGGATGAATGTTGAGAATATTGTTGTGGATGTTTTATTTATTTTAAAAGGAAGAGATCAACGTTATAATATACAATACTGTTGAATGGAAATGTTTATATACATTAAAAATGCACATACTATTATAGATAAAAGAATTTTGGGAAATTTAATAATTATTGAGACAAGAAGTAGTTTTGTATACAATTGATGAACAATAAATGCTTGGTTTTGGAAATGGATGCTTTTTGGAACAAAGTTATGATTGTTGATTTATTTAATTTATTTTATGAACAATATCTATCTAATCCCCTGTCATTTTCTCACTTTTTCGCTCAATCCAATGTCCTCACGATCCCAGATTCATTTTGCATGCCCTGTTCTTAAAATTAAATTAAAACTCTGTATTACAATGATTAAGAAATAACATAGAGATGGATCACAACTGATATGATTTGGTTATTTTTGCACAATCAATTTTTTAATGAATTGTTGAGTAGTAATCGTGTTCTTACTCCCTTTAATTTTGTCACTTTTTCACTCAATACAATCCCCTCAGATATCCCAGAACCCTAATTCATCCCCTGCTCATTGACAATTATTGAATGAATTTTATGGATTGGATTGCATGGGTGTGATGTGATTGTTGAGCTAAACTTTGTTTCATATTAAGAGATGTCATTTATGGTTTGTTTAAGAAGCTAGTTGCTAATAAACACTGCATACAGGACGAGCTTCTTCAACAGAGGAAGTCATGAACRAAATAACAGGGGCAAAGGGAATTGGAATAGAGGGCCTAGAAGTCCCAGATTCTCAATACATTTCGATGCAGATCATCAAGAGTTAAACCAACTCTTTCAAGATGGATTTTTCAATTGGATTGGACAAGGGGTAGTCCAACCTASACCAAAGATGCCTCCTTTCCAACCCCAAAAGGTGATAGCAACAATAAAGGGAAAAATGCCTCTCAAAGTGGGAAATGCAATTTTTKATTATACTTTATTATCGTTTTATTGAGAACAGTGGATTGCTGAAGGTTTTGGACAACATACTATTTTTGGATATTTTGGATATTATATGTTTGGATATGATTTAAAATATCATTGATATTTAATTTTCAAATTATGGAAATGATAATGGGATCCACAAGGAGGGACGTGTTTGATTGATTGACTAGTTATGTTTATTTTTGTTAAGAAACTAAAGGGAGTCATAAGGGGTTCCACATACTAGTTATTATTTGTTAAAAGACCTTTATTATTATTATTATTATTAATTATTCCTCTAAACTAAAAGTTAGTTGAGTTTTAGTTAACTTAACTAAAAGAGGTAGTTGAACTACTTCAACTAAATTGGAATGCATAAAAACAAAATGAGAAGGAAGAACAAGTAGAGAATAGAAGGAGAAAGCATACTAAGGTTTTCTCTTGAGTTTTATTGAGGTAGTTCAATTTTCATTCATTCTTCAATTCATTAAAAGCCTAATTCTCTTTTATGACATGAGGGTCCTATTGTAGACAACAAGGTTCAAGGTTGAACCATATCATTCAGATTCTTGTTTCAGAGGTGTTGATCTATCTTTGATAGTCTGTGTAGACTTGTCTTTTTATGAATTAGATTTCATGACTGATAAATGATATTGTGCAGAGTTAAGTGGGAAACAATCTGTGGCAAGCTGATCCAGATTTTAAAGTTTAGTTTTTACTTCCTGTCAGAGTCCTTTTGTATGGTTTTCCTCGGGGATATCTAAGTTTGACTATGGTCCAAACTCCCTCGGGGATTTTTGTAAAGTGAACAATTCTTTTGATTTCTTGGAATGAAATACGCGATTGCTATTCTGTCTCATCTGTGTTAATACGTGAGTTGGTATTTTTGCTTTTGTCTCCACATTTACTTTTGCATCTGTTATATTCAGAATATTATATAAAAATGTTGAATTTTTCAACAATCTTTTATTTAAAAAAATCATCCTAAGCCCTTGTAACTAATACTTATGGATTGGGAAACAATTTTTGAGGCTATAAACATAGGGTGATATTCCCGACTATCTTTCCTTAGACAAGCAAGATTTGAAAATGCTTGAGTAAGATCATTTCATATCTTTTCCTCAACACCATTGTTCCCAATGATTGTAACCATTGGACTCCTAGTACGACATCAACACCACCCATGGTTTATATAAATCATTGGACTATTCATTACATATTCCCCCATAGTAAGATTGATCTTATTGCATTTTCCTGAGAAATTGAAAGTTCCTCCATCTGTAATCATTACTTGAAACTCTGGCGTTGGATATATAAAGCAATTGAGAGATTTGGATAATTCATAGTGAATGAAATTATGAGTACTACCATAATCAATTAGGACTATTACCTTTTTCTTTTTGATATATCCTTCGATCTTGAGGGTTTGAGGAGTGCTAATTCCAGCCAATGCATTACATGATATCGTGGGAGTCAACTCTTCAAAATAAATCTATTTTATGTTTTCATCTTGAGATGGTTCTTGTTCTTGTTCTTCTTCCTCTTCACAATCTATGTAGAATGATTTGTTCTCACCACACTTATGTCCCTTACTGTACTTGCTGTCACAATTAAAGCATACACCTTTTTCTTTTATTTCCTCCAATTGTTGAGATGTCAACCTTATAGGTTGAGGTGTTTTAGAAGAAGGAACATTATTCTCTCGATAGATGTTAGGAGTGGTCCTTCTAGTAGCCATAGTCATATTTTTACTTTCAACATTTCTTGCCACCCTGAATGCATTCTCCAATGATTTGGGTACCCAAAGGTGAACCTCGTGTTGAATTTTATCCTTTAAAGTTCCCATGAATACATCAATCAGGTGTTCATCTAGAATATCTATTACCTTTATATCCAATCTTTGGAATTTCTCAATGTGCTCCACAACTAAACCCTTTGGCTTGAGATTTATCAATTGGCTAAAGAAGGTATTGCTCCTTGTATCCTCATAGTGTGCTATCATTTCTTTCGTGAAAATTGTCCAAGTGACAAGTGATTTGCGAAAACAAATCCATCGATACCATGCAAATTGATTGTGTTCTAAATATAAAGAAGCAATTCGTACCTTTTGTGTATGTGGCACATCATGTAGATCAAAGAACTGCTCCATCTGAAGTATCCATGTCATTGGATCCTTACCATCAAAATTCCTCATATCGATCTTAGGAAAGTGGTTGGTCTTCAACCCAAAGTTGGAGTTTCTCTAGTCTTGATTCATCTTCCTTGTGTCCTCATCATGAATTTCATGGGATACATTTTCACTTTGAGGTGGCCTCGCTATTAGAAAAATTTTCAATGCTTCCATGATCACCCTTTTTAAACCATCCATCTTAGTATCCATTATTGCCTCCAACTTAGCTTCCGTTGAATCCATCATCCCTTGTAGTTCATATTTTGTTACTGTCTTCTTTTGTAAATCATTTATGTCCCTGTGCATTTCTTCACCTTCATCAAGAGTCCAAGTAGGAATTTTTGGAGGCTTATTTGGTGTAGAAGTTCCTTTTTTTGGTGGCATGTTGGCCAAGTATCACTTTTAAACCTTGATTTCAAGGTGGTTTTGCTAGATGATCTTTCTTCTTCTGTATCTCCAAAATTTCGGCCCTTCTGTGTCTGGAAATTTCTTTTTGTAGTTCTCTAATACGTCTTCTCTGCAATTCCACAGGTCTAATCAAAATTGGATGTGCCAAGTGGACATTTTTATCACAATATATGATATGGTAACTTCCCCACACCTTGCTGATTTTTGTCCCTTTGAGAAGAGTGTACTTGTAAAGCATTCCAAGAGCACAATATATGATATTTGATTATGAAACTTGTACCAAAAATACTATAGACTATCCACTATCTAATTCAATTGGTCTCACTTAATTTGGATACTCACTGAAGAAGATATCATTGTTTTACCTGAAAGACCTATTTGAGACTAGTTATTATGACTATTAAGATACCCTATCTTACACAGGGTATATATACAAAATTAAGATGACCCAAAAGTTGAAACTTTTATCACAACTACCTTGATAATTTTAATGAATATCCTCCATGTTTCAGGGTCTGAAACGTTACATAAACAATTTTATAGTGAACATTCCGCGATGGATAAATTCAGGATGATTCCAGAACCCTATCATACACATGCTATATCTACGAAATTATAAGGCCTCAAGAGATGAATTTTGAACCCCACGTACCTTGATTCGTCTACTAAATATCCTCCAAGGGGTTCCTTATGAAACATTGTAGAAACAAATTAATAGGGAAAATTCCAAGGTGTCTCAGATGCAACAACGAAACACCAAAACTTTGAGCTCTGATACCAAATGTTAAGAACCAAATATCAAAATAGCATAAAAAAACATGAGAATAAGTACTCAATGCCTCGAAAAAGAGATAATTTCAGATAATAATCCTCTTCGAGGGGACAACCTCTTTATACACCACATAAATTTCCAAATACAAGATGATTCCAAATGAAAAGGTCTCCTTGGTATATATATAGGAGACTAGGAGGTACAATTAAAACTAATGGAACCAAGCCGACATAAATAAAATAACATTACTAATGTAATATGCCCTAATTAAGGGGTAACGTGCCATTATTTAGGGCTTAACAACAAATGAAACTCCACTTTCATCAATTTTCTTCAGTCATACTGAACCATTATCAAACACTTCTTGTATTTCATATGGCCCAAGCTAGTGATTGGTAAAGCATTCCTTGAAAATATTTGTATTTGGAGTCGAAGAGAAAATCCCAATCACCAACTTTGAATATCATTTTCTTGATAAAATTAGCATTCCATCTTTCCCTTTGTTGCCAGATCAGAGTAGTTTGTTGTAGGTCATCTTGCCAGATCTCATCAAGCTCATTTAATTGCATTATTCTTTGTTTACGAGCTTCAATGAAATCCATCCCTATTTTAACTACAATTCTAAAAGTCTTTATTTGAAATTCAATAGGAAGCCGGATTTGCTTACCATACACTAGTTCATAAGGAGTAAAACTAGTGGTATTCTTCCATGTTGTCCAGTAAGCCCACAAAGCTTCTGGAAGCTTATTTTCCCAACCCTTTCGATGATTTTGGACTATCTTTGTCATGATTGCTTCCAAAACTTTGTTTGTAGATTCTACCTGACCATTTACTTGCGAATGATAGGGGGTAGGCTTACAATGTTTGATATTGTATTTTTCAACAATTTCCCTCACGAGCTTTGAAGTAAATTGTGCTCCTTGGTCAATGCATATTTCTCCAAGGAGTCCAAATATGAAAAAAATGTCTTCGAATATGAAATTGACTATTGACTCTTTAGTTGCTTGTGACAAAGCTTTTGCCTCCACCCACTTTGTGACATAGTTTTTACAAGCTGATATATATATTTTTTCTTTGGACGGAGGATTCATAGGACCTATGAAATCCATTGCCCATTTCTCGAAAGGCTCCACCATAACTTGAGGTTGTAGGGGCATCTCATGTACTGTCGTTGGCTTGGCCATTCTTTGGAAACTGTCACAACTTCTCATGTAATTCTTGACATATCTAAATAGAGTTGGAAAATAGTATCCGAGATGAACACTCTCACTGGGATTATTAATGTGTGAAAGAAAGTCTGCCACCTGATTGTCCTTTCCAGGTCGATCTATGATAGTAATATTGAATTTCTACAACAATAATAACCATATTGTTATTCTACCATTTGTAATAGGCTCATCGATTAAGTATACAATGGCATAATGGCATGTATGGACAAAGACTTCGTATCCAATAATATAATGTCAGAATTTATTTATAGCACGAAGGATTGCCAACATTTCCTTTTCAGTCACTATATAATTGAACTCAATTGGAGTTAAGTTTTTACTAATAAAGTAGATAACATAAGTTAGAAGGTTTCCCTTTCGACCTAGTACTGCTCCCATTGTTGTATCATATGCATCTGTGGAGATGTGGAATGGTAAGCTCCAGTTTGGACCCTTCAATATTGGTGCTGATAAAATTTTCTATTTAAGTGTTTGGAAAGCAGATTGGCAGTTAGTATCCCAACAAAACTTTTCATCTTTCACAAGTAATTTAAACAAAGGCAAGGCTATTTTACTAAAATTTTCTATGAATCTATGATAATAGCCTGCATAACCTAGAAAAATTCTAACATTTATTTGCTTTGATGGAATTGGCAATTTGAGAATGATATCTATCTTAGCTAGATATACTTTTAGTCCCACAAGAGACACATGATGACCAAACACAATTCCTTCAATTTGCATCATAAAACATTTTTCATCACTAAGTGCTAGATTTATTTCGAGGCATCTTATTATAAATTTTTCCAAATTACTTAAAGCATCTTCAAAATCATCTCCATACACTGAAAAGTTGACCATGTAAATTTATATACATTCATGTATCAAATCATAAAAAATGGCGAGGACTTCCCTTTGAAAGGTAGTCGGTGCATTACATAACCCAAAGGGCCTACTTTATATGCATATGTTCCCCAGGGGCATGTGAATGTTGTCTTATCTTGGTCCTCCAAGGCTATTTTAATTTGATAATAGCCACTGAATCCATTGAGGAAAGAAAAGTGTTTCTTTCCTACTAATGTGTCCAGGGATTGGTCGAAGAAGGGTAGAGGAAAATAATCTTTCATAGTTGATTTGTTCAATTCTCGATAGTCCACATAGATTCACCATTTTCCATTCTTTTTGGGCGTTGCAACCAAGGGAAAACCCATTGACTATCTGAGATAGGATAGATAAAGTATACTTTTAACAATTTTTGAAGTTCTTCTTTCACTATCTCTTTTAACATAGGATTCATTCTTGTTTGTGGTTGTCAGACATGTTTTACATTCTCTTCTATGTAGATGTGATGTGTGCAAGTATCTGGGTGGATACCTTGCATATCTGTGTAATCCCAGGCGAATGCCTTAGAATATTTATGCAATAATTGAATTAACCTTTCCTCCTAAGATTTTTCAAAATTAGAGTTGATGTTTAAACATTTCCCAGGGAAAATTTCAATGGATTTATTGTGTGAATCTAATATTATGTTTACAAGAAATATAGTCTCAAATAAAGATTGTAAAGAATCCAATGTACATATTTCCTAAATTCTTTGCTCCAAAATATCATTAATGGAAATTTGTTGGAAGATTCAAATTTCTCTATAGAATCTAGATTGAAAATGAAGTGATTAAGTACATTTTCATCATTTCATCATTCTCTTCTCTGAAATTTATAGCTTGATTAATACTGCAAAAAGAATGAATAGTTTCTTCCTCAAAGTCTGTTTCTTCAAACCATGATATTTGTTCTAGTTCAATAATAGATCTAGCAAGTT
>ML782706.1:572425-610200 GCA_009831015.1 Picea engelmannii
ATGGAAGAACAACAAGATAAGGATTGATATCATTAGATAATACATGAAAGAATGAAATACATCAAACAAATCATGTGGAAGCTATTGCAAGATAAGTCGAATCAATCATGAATAGACTTAGAAGAAGCAAAGACAGAAAGAAGCCAACAATCAAGAGGAAATTGGATAAAGACTTATGACGTTTTTGTAGAATAAAGCAAGATGGAAGCATGGACTTGGTTAGACAAAGAGAGCCAATTATATAATGAAGAAAACAATAAGGATGCAGATGGAAGCGTGGACTCTGTTAGATGGAGAGAGCTGATTATATGCACTCATACATGAAGCAAGGATTAGGAGGGAGCTAATCCTATGATCCATTTAAGATGATGAAGTATATATCCATGGTAGTAACCATGAAAGACAGTACATGATCAAAAGAAGTCTTCTTCGAAGAGAAGCCTTAAAGTATCCCTGGTTGTCCATCTATATCTATGATCCTATGATGAAAGAAATAAGTGGAATCTTTAGGGCATGGAATCTATAAGAAATTCTATGGACCCAAAAGCTAAAGAAAAACATGAGGAAGAACATGAAGATTCCAAGAAAGAAGAGAAGCCTGAAAAACCTGTCATTGTATCGAGAATCACAAGATTACCAGCCTAATATGAAAGAAATCAAGTAGAACTGAAAGTTGTGATGAAGAACAATGTACGAAAGACTTATGAATGAAAGCATTGCAAGATCTAGAACTAGAGGTTCTCCCAGATGGAGGAAGAAGACTATGATTGCTCATTCTGGTAAACCAGACATACCTCTACATGAGTCATTATATCATCCATGGGTTGGAGTGCTACATCAAGATGAATGCAAAGACTGTTCTCCAGAGCAATTGAACAAAGATCATATTAAGAGAAACCTCAAGATTTTGAGGCATACCAGAAAGAGACTCTTGTATACAGATGGAAGAAGATATCTTGGTGAAGAACCTCCAATGCACAAAAGAAGCGTGGTGAAGATTCTCTATAATAGAGATATTGTATCAAGATGACTACTCAGTAGATCAGATCTCATGATGAAAGAAGAAGTGCCACATGGATATGTTCCAGTGTTCCAACAATGATATACTTTATTGATCAGAGCTACATGAAGCCTTCAAAGAAAAACCATTGCTCCAGAACAAAGTACATTTGAAATCAAACATTACATTATCTGTGATGAAGTCCATAAAGGAGAAAGTGGTTCTCCAATACATATCTCCACATATGAGCAGATAAGCAGACATTTTGGTAAAGCTTCTATCCAAGATGAAATAGTTTGCGTACTCAAGCTGGAGCTCGTGGAGACGACTTCTTTATTGAAAAAGGAAGAGATGACTCCCAGGTTGGGAGGGAGCATTGATATGTATTGATTTATGGGAAAACATTTTTCAGTTCGAAAAATGGTCCAGGATGAGCAACTTTCTTTCCAGTTTGGAAAGTGGATTGAGATTTTTGATGGACAACGATTTCCCATTGTGGTTAACATGGGAAATGGTTCAGATTGCTGATGTATCATAGACAACGACTTCCCATTGTGGTTAAAATGGTGAGTGGTCTAGGCCAGTCTCTCTTCTTGAGGGTTACTCAAGAAGACTGGCCTGCCTCGCCGGACAACGATTTCTCATTGTGGTTAACATGGGGAATGGTCTGTTTTGTAGGTTTATACATGACAGTCTTTTCCTCTTGTGGTTAACAGAGGAAATGGTCCAAACAATCATTCCTTAGGGTTTATACATTCTCTCCAGGGTGAAATTTGATTAGTGTAGGAGGAATGGCCCAGGGTGGGGAATGGTCCAGGCTCAGGAATCAGGGACAGGCATTCCTTAGGGTTTATACATTCTCTCCAGGGTGCACTTTTATTAGTGTAGGAAGAATGGCCCAGGGTGGGGAATGGTCCAGGTTCAGAAATCAGGACAATTATTCTTCCTTGCTTGAGAAGAATAGTCCAGACAACTCATCATTGATGTTTTACCTTTTTGAGGGCATATATTCTTTCAGATCTCATAGATGTGAGTGAAAGATTGGCCCAGATGATTCAGTTTATATCATAACATTGTTTCTGTGCAGGTTGATATCAGATGATTGTTATGAAGATTGTATGACAATAGATGTATACTACTATGGTGGATATGTTCCACTGTTTGATCAAGTACTTGTTTGCTACTTGGTGTGATAGTATACCACTAGATTGTAGTTATGTACTACTATGGATATATACAATTGTGTTTCATTTTTGTTCTGATTGCCTTGAAGACTATCAACAGTTTGGTAAATGATTATCAGCCAGATGGATGATTAAAGGACAAATATTTCCCAAACAAAAAATGGTTCAGAACATCTACTCTTCTAGGACGTATGTCCAGATTAGAAGAATGGCTCTTGTATCACTCTGTGGTGTGAGTGACTTATCCAACATCATGTTTGATTACTCAGATGAAGTATGATTTTGAGAGATGATGCAACTGATGACAATGATGGTGATGATGATGCTCATGATCTAGTCATGAGATAATCTAGATGACTATGTTGATGCTACCAAGTGAATGGTATGTTTTTGTGCTCAAGACCATTACCTGCAATACCTCCCTAGCTAGGAGGGATTGTTGATATTATGATAGCTGCAGGAGGTATTTACCTCCACGTGTAAACCTGACAAGGATAGAATACTCCGGGAAGCAAGAAGAAACCCTGATGAGTTGGCTAATAACCCTAGAAGACTTGTCAGCTCAAGAAGATAATTTATATTAGGTTATTAGCCTCCAAGAGAAGAAGTTGGCCAGAAATAATAATATATACTGAACAGACAGATACCCAGAATGAGAAGCCAGCCCAGGTAGTTAGCCAGAATTAGTATAAATATAGGAGGCCAGTTCTCATTCTGGCAGGAAGTCTTAGAATTGCAGAGCAACACTTGTGTGCACTGTAGTTGCCCAGTTTCTGTGCAGGTTTGGAGGAGAGCTACCGTTGCAGCCTCTGCAGCTAGCAGTTACGCTTGGAATATCTCTTGGCTAGGGTTTGGACTATCTGATCATCTCTTGTTGATGCACTATCCTTGGGGAAAGGTGTGCTACCCTTTGTTTGGCTATCTAGCCTAGGGTTTGCTTCCAGAGTGATTCTCTATCAAGGTTAAGGTGCTCGGAGGGTGGCTTCGGCCTATGGTTGGGTGACAAGGGTATTTTCAATGGTGAAACAAGCACATCCACTTATATTCTAAAAATAATACTCCCTATAGTTGATTTGGTGACTTTGGAAAGAAAATCTCTTGATCTTTATCTGGCCTTATCTTTTCCCCTCGAGTATTTCCTACACAATTTAGCAATTATTTCAAATGGTAAAGTTTAAATGTCACCAAATCCTGTTATGTTGAGCATATCGATGTATTCATCATGAATTCTTTTTAAAAATATTGTACGAATAATATCAAAATTGAAAGAACTATGATTTGATTTTTGCAAAAGGTACAAAAATATTTCCAAGTAGTCCTCTAAGTTCTCATCTTCTTGTTGAGCCATCCCGAAGATATCTTCCTTAGAGTCTCTTGGTCTGTAGTAATATTGATACATGTTAAGGAAAAAATTCCTCATAGTATCACAATGCCCAATAGTGTTTTCTCCTATCCCCATAAACCATTTTAAAGCAATGTTTTTCAGAGTGGCAGAAAACAAACGAAGTTTGTCAGTATCATCTGTATACCCATAGGTATGACATAAAATATCAAATTCAAACAAAAATGCATCAGGATCTTCAAGGGCCATACCATGAAAGTTAGGAAGAACAAAAGGATGTATGTTTTCCATTTTTAATTCATTTCCAAATTCTGTAGGTACATCTAAGATAGGAAAACCAAAAGTGACTTCCTCTTCCTCAACTCCTACATTATTAGGATCTCCTCTTTCTTTCTCTTTCTCCCCCACCTCCTGGTCCTCATTCACCTTCTTCTTCTCCTCCTGCACATGGTATTCTTGGTATTCTTTGTCTTTATCCCCTACCCTTTGATCCTCTTTCATTGTCTCCACCTCTTGGTATTCTTCCTCCTCCTCCAATATGATATTCTTCATCAACCATCTTATTGTCCCAAAAGATCCAAAATTGTTTACTCCAACCTTCTGGTGATTCTTATGGATCTTAAAATTGTTCAACAGTCTCCTCGATTTGTGTTTGCTTTGAGCTTTCTGCAACAATCCTCTTCCCTGTACCCTTCTTATTACCTGCAAGCAAGTTAGTAATGGGGGGTTTTGTGGATGTTTTGATAGATGACTTAGTAGATGGTTGTGAAGATGACGAGGGAGGTTGTCTAATATATAGCTTGATATGTGGTTGTGAAAATGATGAAGTAGGTGTTTTATTAGATGGCTTAGTAGGTTGATGTGATGATTTAGTAAGTGGTTTTATGGGGGGGTTTGGTTTTTATTTTTATTTTTCTGAAACAACTTCTTTTTTTTGTCTCAACAAACCTACCCATATTATCTCTAGTTCTATTCATGCAAATCACACATGACTAGTTCTTGTGAAGTGTTACAAAAGTGGTTGTGTAGTTTCGTACCTCACGTCTTACCTTCTTCACTCCTTGCAATCTTAAATGTGTGAACAAACAAAAAGATTTCAAAACTATTTCCTTTAGTTCCTTCATGGAAACGATGCCAAAAATGTCATCTCAATTGTTTTGCATAAAATATGACATTTATCATATCAATCCAGGGTCAATAGAATTGTGAGGAACAATCACTGTATGTGAGGGAACTAGCTTCAAAATACATATGAAGATGAAAATATGATTTTGAAAACAATCATAAACTAATATAGGAAGTGCATTCTAACCTAATCTTTAAATATTCAAATGAAATTTACTTCTTTCATCCTTAGATTATCATTGTTCCACTGGTAGAAAATCAGGCTGCAAAGTGAAATATGCCACTGGTTGTCGACTCTTTACAACAATACTCTGTTAACTAGTGAGGTTAAAGGTTTTGAAAGAAGGTTCTAGCACATATTCAAAATGAATTAAATGTAATTCCTTCAAAAATGCTATCTCAATGTAAAGCAAAATTCTAATTAATCAGTCCAACAAAAAAGTAACCAATCTTCTTAACCTAGACTACAAAAGCTTACATAGGAAGAATATAAGGTTGTGAGGTGAAATATGCCTTAAGAAAGGCCCACACAACAATGCTCGTTTCATTGATGTAGGTTACTAGTTAAAGAAGAAATTCTAATCACACAAGCACACAACTCACTTAGATCTGGTTAGTTGATCAAGTATCCATTAGTGTCTCTTAGGTAGAAGGATTAGGTTGTAGAGTCTTTAGCCTACTCCCTTGGGTGGCTTAAAGAATTGCAACAATACTTAGATGTCTCCTCAATCCTTACTCCCATCAACAAAATCAGTTCCAAGTGTTAAAGATAAATCAAACCTTCATGAAAATGGGACTAATGCTACGACAAATAAACTATTGTAACTGGAAATTAAAACAATGAACAATGAACAATGAATTCAAGCTTATGAACAATGAATCATTAGCACAAGATATTATTGATGGATATGAACATTATATATGTAGAATAAAATAAAAAGGAAACCAAGGAATATATACCAGCTGTTGTAACATGAAATGACTTCATAAAAAATATTTCAACTTCTCACTTCAATTTGCTCAAATTTTCCAAGTTTCTCATCACCAAAATTTTTCTGGTGAGTCTTAACGTTTTGTCTTAAAATCTTTGCTTGAAAACCAAGTCTCTCATTTTTTCATATCCTTGATTTATTGTCAAAATCTCGTCATTATATGGAGTCATTTTATAAGAATTATTATTTTGGGAAAATGAATTTTTATAAAATCATATTAAGGACTTTTTTGATATAATAGTTTTTACTGAAAAGTTATAATTTTTACCTTTGATCTCTCTCTCTCTCTCTCTCTCTCTCTCTCTCTCTCTCTCCACAGTTTTGAACGGAATAATACTTCTTCATGGTTTTGAATGGGAATAATACTTCTCTGTAGTTTTGAATGAGATATTTTATTTCTAACATTATATCTCTGTGGTTTTGAACGAGAATAATACTTCTCTGTCGTTTTTACCTTTTTTTACGAGAATAATCTCTGTAGTTACTCTCAGTGATGTGAACCATAATACTTCTCTATGGTTTTGAGCTCTCTGTCTCTCGGTGAGGGGAAATTCTCTATGGTTTTGGGAATGCTCTCTGTAATTTTGAATAATTTTTAGTTCTTGCTTCCTCCACCCGTTGAGCACTTGGGCGCATATTCGTAAATTAATTCTAGCTTCTTCAACTGGATGAGCACCTGGACATGTGAAATCATGTGAGTCACTTTTTACTTTGATTCAATTTTAATTTAAAATATATTAACCTGTGAAAATTAAAGAGATTTAAATATATTTTATTTTTTTTATCTATTGTTTTAAGTTTAATAAGTAAAAGTTGATTTGAGAGATAATAATTAATATCATTATTACCAATTAAAAAAAATATTTTCCATTTATAAATTCAATCCAAAATAATAATTGTTAATTTTCTCTCTTCTTTTCAATATGAGCACTCCACCACCTATTCCAAAAACTTAACCTATTAGGGGGAGTCCCCAAAAAATCACCCTAGAGATCCTTTACGATTATATGGAATCATTAAAAAAAAGACGAGAAGAGAGAGATGCCAAAAGCCAAATAGAGTTAGAATAATTAGAAAAAAGGAGTGAAGAAAGAGACGTAAAACTCCAAATAGGGCTAGAGGCAATGCTTGATAAAAAAACTAGACTCTTCAAAATACCATTCAAACTCAAATAGAGGATAGATTCTTAGGGTTCAAGAGTGAATTACAAACAATGAAGGATATGATTTAAGAAATGCAAAAACATAAACAATCAACCCAAGAAGGAGAGGCTGAAGAAAATCACAACTTAAGAGATATGATTAAAGATATAGAAGAAAAACTAACCAACACTTTGACCCTCAGTAATCTGGAAAACAAATTGAATATCAAACCCATCAAAGAGGAAATGAATAATCTAATCGAACTGGACCATGAGCGTAATAAAATAGTCTTGAACCTCATAATTTTTGGTATAAAGAACAAAAAGAGGAGGATACACTAGCAATAGTAAAAGAATAATTAAATAATAAATCACAAATTGATACAACTTACCTCATAGAGGCAAAGAGGCTAGGAAAAATAATTGATCACAAAGATAGGTTGATTCATGTCAAAGTACATTGTAATGACCATAAATATAACATACTCAATAAATATCCAAGCTTAAAAGGGTCAAGAATATTTATAAATGAATACCTCATTCTCGAATACCAAGTTGAATTAAGGAAGGAAGTTCAAAAGGTAAAAGAAGCCAAAAGAAGGAAAATGGGCAATAATTAGAAATCGAAAAAGCTATTGTTAGGGATAAAGACGAGGAGGATAATAATAAATAGGAATTTTGGACACTGAGGATCTTCTTTTGGAATTGTCGTGGATTTCCATGGCACAAATGTCCTATGCTAAGTTGGATCCCAAGTGATATTGATATTATTTGTCTAGATGAAACTTGGGAGCATTTGTGGAAGCCCATTAATTCCTTGACGAAATTTATGAAAAAAATGAGATTACAACAATAATTGCTAGATACAATAAACAACATTCAATACAAATTAAAATTGTAAAACATTAATATATACAATACATAGACTAATTTCTTATCTTGACAATTTCTATTATATTCCAACTTCCATAGGTGAGGTGTCATTCTTCATGGTTTTATTCTAGTCTCTTCTTTCAAATTTAAAATATGTTTTTCTATAGTTCGATACCTAGGTTCTTAGGGAGGAAGTGCCTATACTCATCAAACACCTCCTTTCCTAAACTTATTTAACGACGAGATTTCATCCTACGACCACAAACTGGACATGCAAATTTACCCTTTGTTTGAAGACCTGTAAGATATGGATTAATGCCAATATTATTTATATAAAAAGGAATTACTATTTAAGAAACATGCAACACATTTTCATAAAATTATATACTATTAAAGTGCATTAGTATGTTACATACCACAAAAATGTGTTATCCCTTTAGGAATCATGAATTGTCCATGTAAGTATTCCATGTAATTGAAATTGTTTTTTCACTATTGGTATAGAGATGTTGTACATAGTGATGCCAACCCATAACTTTAGTAGCTCGTCGAAAAGAGGCTCAATATATACATTCATATCATTCACTTGGTACTTACCTAATTGGTTGAAAGTACACATACTTACTACCTTGTATATATATATATATATATATATATATAATTATGCAATGAATAAGACAAACAAAATGTGACATTCAAACAAATTTTGTAAATAAATCCCTGAAACAATCATTTCCAACATTTTGTGCTCCTTCTTTACTGACATCCAAGGAGGAAGGTTATTGTTTATAACAAAAATAGGCCACATCGAGTAAATAGACCTAATATCACCAAATGGATTAACAACGTCAACTGCCAATGAAATCCTAACATTACGAGGTTCTTCTTTTAAAATCAACCATCTTTCTTCTATGTTCCTAAATGTAGAACCATCTATAGGCATTCAAATAACACCATATTGTTACAAGGAAAATCTCTCTATGGCTAGGGGTAAACCACAACAGATGGAAATGACTGCAGAAATCAACTCTAATCTCAAGTATGATATATAAGAAAACATGCTAACAAGACAAGATAAAAGACCTACCTTGTCCAGACGTTCGATGAAGTCCACCGTTGAGCACTTCACTCAAAGCGATATACCTGCAACTAGTCCTCAACATCGAAGAAACACAAGCATATGGTGATAATATATGATGTTAGCACATTCAATAGCATAATCCATCAACATTCATAACAAATACAACCATGGAATAATAATTCAAATATTTGAGAGATATTAATTGGACGAGAAAATAGTATTTCTATTAAGATATAATCAACATAAGTGAATGAGTTACAGACTTTCATGTCGACACGGTTCAGAATTGACAAATTATGTTCCTTCTAGCTGGGGGATGAACAATGTGTTCAGATTTAAAGGACAAAGGGATGCTGACTCAATGTGAAGTGAATAATTTCTTCAGAGTAACTTTTCTCTCGAATTTGAATTCTTTCTCCTCTTTCCATAGCTCGGATTTGGCCCATTTATAGCCTTCAAGTGGAACTGAAGAGACGAGTCAGAACATTTCCAGTATATGGAAGGCCAAGGATCATTGATCTCGTGACGTGACATGGAAACCTGACACCATTTTTCAATTTTGGGCATATTTCCCGATGTACGCAGGCTGTAGTGGTGAAACCTGCATACACACATGCTCTAATATAGTTAAGGCACATATATGTGGAAAAATTATGTTTTTATCTCTGGGATTTGCAAAATGGAACTTTAAGTCTGCATAGGGAAATGGAAAAAGGCCTTCTGTGCAAGATTGCATGGGGTGAGGAAAATCTTGCTATAACATATGCCCCCTAATGTGTGAGGTCATAGGAGTATTTGCGATGGTCGAAATACATCAAAAAACCCAGAAGTGGAGTAATGGGAACCTAACTGGAAGAACTTGTTGCTCATTACAATCTGTATTGACTTTGCATACTTGGCTGCCAATTTGAATTACAGTGCAGATCCATGTGAAAATATACCAAACAACTATCCATGGCCATGCATAGGAAAATGAAAATGTGGTTACATGCCAAAGGCTGTCATAGTCATGAACAAGGCCTAGTAAAACCAGTCTCAAAATCAATCTGAAGATATCTGTATACAATGGAGTACAATCTGATCTCCCATGATCGCTGAAGTCACACAGGTACTGGTCCAATGAAAAGGTAGCAATAGCTTAGGAAAGCTGTGGCTACAAACTGATGTGTTCAAGTCTTCTACACAATCCGCCAAAGGTGCAAGTCCACATCATGTGAATAAAGGAGTTGAGGTCGAGCACAATGAAACTTCGTTTGATTACCGGTCATTGAGGCATACTGTTAACAAATGCGAGACAACCTACCGATGATGAAAGTAGGTATCAAGGCACCGAGTACATTCTTATAAGTGTGAATAAAGGAGTCAAGGTCAAACACTTGAAGAATCCATTGATCATGAGACATTGATGTATTCCCAACTGTAGATGGCGAGAGAACCTGCCACTAATGACTGCAAGCCTCTATATACTCATAGGACTCTAGGTCTCGTCTCCAAAATAGATGAGATGAAGTTGATGGAAGGAGACCCGCTGAAAGGAGAGCATTAAGGAATTTGTCATCATTCAGCATGAGGTACAAAGCATGAGCTTGATGATTTGGAGGAAATCAGACAAAGAACATGTTCATGAACCAACAATCCTGTGCGTCTTTCGCATGTGCCAAGTGCAAGCGGTACACGAAAAATACCCTCTGAATAGAAACCAATGAGGAAAACTGCTGACAAAGGAGAGGAAACCACCAATAAGGCTAATGGAATCCAAGACACTGCACGAATCCCAATTTGTGAATAGATGTATTTCCGTTGAACATAAGGGAAACCACCCAGTCAACGACCAATGATGAAATGTCGACCGTTGGGTTCAAGGTTACATACCAATGAGGAAAGTAGGACCAGGGTGCACAATAGGACTACAAATTCATGTGATTCTAAGACAAACTGAGGGTATGGCTGACATGCAAAGTCAAGAGTTTTGAGGAATGGCCGACACATGTTGATAGACATCCTTTGAACAAGAGCATGGGATGTATGGAAGACTGTGGCATCATAGACTCAATAATGAAACCATGAGATGCAAGAGGCATCGATCAAAATCTCCATAGGGACTAGAAGAGTAACCAGTCGGGGGAGCAAAGTCTCTATAATGAGCTCAACTTCCTAACGTCATGCTAAACCAAAAATTATGATGACAAGTGGACTCAATTTGTTTTTGCTTTGTTCAAAGGTGACACGACTGCTGCCAATATAAGATAATACTGCCTTCCCACACATATGTTTTTTGTTTTTTCATAGTCAAATGAATGCTATGATACAGAGGAGGAACGAGTGTCACAAGTAAGAAAAACTAGTTCCAACAATGGAACATACCTATGCTCAATGCAAGGAGGTGCATGCGGGAGATGGACACTCGGGGGAATGTTCCCTCTTAGGTACATGGTGTCAAGTTGCGAAGGATATAAACAAGGCTCTACTTGGTTGATGATGCAAAACTGCTGAGGCAAATGGTTTATAACACAAAGCGAGAACCGACAATAGGATCAATACTGCAAGCAAGGGTATGAGATGCAATCACAACTTAACGCCAAAAAATGTCCTTTTTCGTAATCTTAGTCTACTTGGTTTGAAAAAGGGATAAAATTGTACCAAATACACATCCTTTCGAATCCAATTTACGAGTGTGAAAGAGACAAGTTCACTCAACAATATTTTCTCTTTTTAAAAACGAATCAAAAAATAGCTTAAATCAAACTCTCCTGGGAGTCCTCTAGGTATAGGTCAACATGTTTATGAGTGAGAAATGAGGTTCAACATAAAGTAATGTATTAGCTATAAGGGACTCCTGGTCCTACGAAAAAAATCTCTGCATGGGCACTGAATGAAACAAAGGATCTAACTAGGTTATCCATGTTTGGTAAGTCTCTACCATTTGATAACGACACGTCTTGTAGCAGATAGAGAGTTTTGTGTTGCTAAAAAATGGGTTCGTACCTAAGGCATATGAGTGAGAGTTATAGGATGATGCGAGTGTGCATGATGGAATGGATACCTATCCTATATGCTGGGTAGCAAAAATACCTGTCCGTTGTTACAAACGATTGACATATCGCTAAAAACCGCAAGAATCCCTGGAAAAAACTACAAAAGCCAACTCAATCCACTGCTGTATTAGTCCATTAGGAGAAAATACTATCCGAAACTATATAAAGTGGGTCAAAATTGCTATAAATAGTAATAAAAACCAAATTTTACTATGTCATTTGACTTTTTTACCCAAATAGTGGATTTTGGACCAAATTAGCTCCGATCTTCAACTGGTGATTGTAGGAGTGACGAGTGACAGAATCAGCGACTGTCTAGACCAGGTAATTCCTCTTCCCCTCATGTTTCTTTCTAGTGGATTACATTTTGTATTTAGGTTTGAATTTTTAAGTTATCTAGGGCGCAAATTAAAAACTTAGGTATACGCGGGATACCATTCATTGAGTCACGTATACGCGTGATTATACGCGGATGTCTAAAATACAACCAGCGTATACTCAACCCTATACACGACTGTGAATGCTGCAGCCTATGTATATGTCCGTAAACAATATTTTTGATGGTTGCTAACTGAAAAAGTGATGTTTCTCTTGCAGGATGATGCTAGAGTGGAGGGAAAGGAAACATGAGGAGGTAGATGCTACCGTGGAAAGAGATCCCGGGGCCCAAATGGACTTGAAAAGATGTGGGTTGTATAATATTTTGGCACTCAAAGGGATGAGGGCCCAAGTGAGATCGCTATAGTTGCTCATGGATTACTAGGATCCAGGTAGTGAGAGCTTCACCATTGATGGGCCACCATTAAGGATTGAAGTCGAGGATATTTATTTCTTGATGGGGTTGTCATGTTGGGGTGAGGTGGTGAACCTCAAAGCCTAGGGAGATGGGAGCGATATGAATATAGAAGAATAAATAGATGCTCATTGCATTGCAGGGACCGAGAAGGTCGAGAGTCAACTCCCCATCTGAGCGATAAACAATTTAAGCTTCAAGATTGTTGTCCTCATTTTGACCCAGATCACAGGATCGACTTCATTGCACCAAGCATCGAGGCCACTTATGTTCTACTTCGTAGAGTGTTTGATACCCATGGGGTACAATTGGTGGACCTCGCTACTGGCTAAAATGAAGAGCCAGTTGACAAAACACAAACAGGGTGATAAGAGGAACTTCAAGTTTGCTTCCATCTTGTGTAGCTTTTTTTTCAAGCGGGTTCCAGGTTTGGGACGTAAAGTTGAGATCATTCCTCGAGGATCTCGCGATCCAGCCATGGCACGGTGGACCGAGCTGATGAGAGGACAGGGGGAGGTAGGGTGCCCACACCCTACAATGATGATTTCTTTTATTGGTAGAGATGACAGGTCATTTCTCTGGACGAATACCCCCATGCAGGGATCAACTTCATAGGGAACCTTGACATGCCATTTCCACTAGGGACCCCCTACGGGGACATAGGTATGTCAAAGTTTTTAAATATTTCATTTTTTTGTATTTTTGTATAGGAACAAAATATGTTTTTGGATGATGTTTAAGTACTAACTAGACACGTATGTGACGCAGATGTAGGTCTATGACAACCAGACGAGATTTCACAACATTGTCGGAGGCACTAGGGAGATGAGGTGACAAGAGGAGAAGCAGAGAGATTCCTTCAAAACGTGCAGGGCAACCTACCTCGTTTGACACAAAGGATTCCAATGGTTAAGGTAGAGGATCCATCGGAGGATATGCAATGACAGGTGGTTGGCATGCCTAGAGCTTGGGTGCGACTCTTTCGGCATCTCGTAAATGCAGTAGTTTGTTATCATGACACACATCCGACGCCACATGCATATATGTCATGGATCTTGTATTATCGAATGTATATATGTATTGAGGGTGTTGACCCCAATTTTGTACTATAAAATCATATTTTTTGATATATATATAAAACATGGTTCTTCGTCTTTACTTATGTTACAATGTGTACATTGACGAGAATGTTTTATTTACTTTAGTTATGTGACAAACGCCAATCTAAAACGAAATTAGCATACACATTGGATACATGAATAGAACTCCTAGGTATATGATGATAAGTAATAAAATCAAACTGTCGTTCTAAAAGGCGTACCCGTAGGAATCGTTAGAGTAACATAGGGTCGTGCACACGGTAACTGTCATTCAACTGACATACTACTAATTGGGAATCCAAGCAAACCTCCAAAGAGAGAATACCATGTGAAATCGCATCACATAAAAGTTCTATAATGATGCTATATTTGACCACATTATTCGCAGAGGGCCCTAGGCATACACCACCTGAAGAAACCAGTAGACCCTCGGGTGAGTAAACCACCCAAGCGGCGAAAGCCAAGTTCTATGTATGATGACTGGCTCCATCTGCGAATCCTAAGTAGACCGAAGACTTCGTTGACATCTACCAACCAAGGGAAAACTCAATAAGCAAGGTGAAGACAAAAATAAAAGGGAAAATATATATACACTAAATTACATTAGTACACAAAGATTTACGCCCAATCTTGGGGCTCAAGCGTAATGTCATTTCAAGTAGAGATTATTCCTGGGTTCGGAAAACATGTTCCCTTCATAATCTTCTAATTCATAGGCTCCTTTTTCTAAGACACGTCACACGATATAGGGACCGTGCCACATGGGTTTTAACTTTCCTGCCCCCAGTGGTTCTTTGGCTCGATCATATAAAAGGACCAAGTCACCCTCAGGGTACAACCGAGGACAGAAAAAACTTATCATATTGGACCTTGGCATGTCTTTTATTCGCTTCGATAGCCGTAGAGGCGTCTCGACGCTGCTCGTCAAGGCTCTCTGGGTGTATGAGGCGTCGCTCGAGATCGAAAGTGTCAGGGAGGAGCGCAAATGCCAATCTAAGAAAAGGGATTTCACATTCAATAGGTAATATCGACTCCACACCGTGTACTAAATGGAAAGGAGAAAATCCGCTGGCAGTCTTGACCGAGGTTTGATATTCCCAAAGTGCGGGATATAACATAATATGCCAGTCAGATTTGTTCAAACTGACGGTTTTCTGCAAAATGGTCTTGAGAGACTTGTTTATGGCCTCTACTTGTCCATTTTGCTGGGGGTAGTAAGGGGAAGAATGACCATGTTTAAACCCTAGCTTGGATGCTAGATCTTTCATCATTTCATTCTAAAGAATGCCATGATCAGTGACAATATCACTCGGGATTCCAAACCTAGCGATAATTTGATTGAATACGAAGAAGGTGACAATCTTCTCGTCGGATTTAACTGTAGGCATGGCCTCATCCCACTTAGTAAATTAGTCTACATCCATGATAATGTGCTGATTCCCCCCAGATGAAGT
The DNA here is from genome assembly GCA_009831015.1 of Picea engelmannii. Classification (NCBI taxonomy): domain Eukaryota; kingdom Viridiplantae; phylum Streptophyta; class Pinopsida; order Pinales; family Pinaceae; genus Picea; species Picea engelmannii. The sequence continues at coordinate 587,546 of ML782706.1, forward strand.
TGGGTCGCAATCCACAAATTCCAACCCCCACTCGGTGAAGGGACCGACGATAATGATTGGATGGAGAGGGGCTGGATGCAAGCGCATTTTCTGAGTGAATACCCGGTGAGGGTGACACTTCTTAACCATTTCAACGCAATATTTAAAGATAGATGACTAGAAATAACCAACTCACAATATTTTCTGGGCTATCGCAAGCCCAGATAGATGACCACCACAAGACCCACTGTGGAAGTCGCTTAGAACTGACTCAGATTCTTTATGAGTTAAACAACGACAAAAGATATTGTCTATTCCTCGACGATACAAAGTTTTGCCGACGATAAGGTAACTCTTAGCTTGGTATCGTATACACTATCGGTCATCTTGCGAGAGATGCTAAGGGAACTTCAAAGTTTGAAGATAGAGAATAATGTCTCCATACCAGGGGTCATACAACGAGACAAGGAAAATGTTTTCATACTCAAAATAAACAACATGAATAACATCCTCATCCAATCGTGGGAAGTCAGATATTAACTCTGCAAAGACTAGTGATTTCTTGGATTTAACAAAAGCGAAATCTAGATCAAATTCTTGTAAAATGACAATCCATTTATTGTATTTCCCCCCTATGATACGCCTGGTAAGGAGATAATTAAATGGATTGACATAGGAAACCACAATAGTTTTGCAAAGCAATATATAATGGTGTAATCATTGGACTGCGTGGACGACAACCAACGCTAGATTTTCAATGTGAGAATATTTGAGCTCAGGACCGACTAAGTTTTGACTAAGATAGTAGATGACGTGCTCGCGGAGGTCATCATCCTCATGAACCAAAACCATACCTATCGTCTCTTCAGATGCGGCGACATAAAGCAAGTAATATCTACTGTAGTCCGAATACTTTAACAGAGGCATCAATACCAAGGATTTGTTCAAAGCATCGAAGGATTCTTGGGCTCGCTCATCCCAGATAAAAGGGGTGTCCTTCTTCAAAAGGCGCACAAAAACCTTAGTAATATTGGCATATTTTACTATAAACCGACGTAAAAAATTAGCTTTCCCCTGTAAACCTTGAAGTTGTCGAATAGTGTGCGGGGGAGGCAATAAAAGTATTGCCTCAACCTTTAACGGATATACCATGATCCCAGTCTCAGAGAATAAAAATCCTGGAAGATGTCCAGACCTAACGCAAAAGATGCATTTATGAGGGTTCAACCGAATTGTATAATGACGACATCTTTCAAAAACTAGCTGAAGGTTCTTAGGGCGATCCACTCTCATACGAGAGTGAGCAATAATATCATCAAGATAATCTTCAACTATATTCTTAAGATCGTGGAATGTGAAGGTCATAGCACATTGGAATGTTGCTCCGATGTTTTTAAGGCCGAAAGGAATATTCCGGTATGCTAAAGTACCCCAAGGACAAATAAATTTCCTCTTATGTTGATCCTTGAGTTTAATTTGAATTTGGTTATACACTGAAAATCCGTCCATGAAAGAAAAAACTTTGCTTCCTGCACACTCATCGAGAATGTGATCAATGAAAGGTGTCATGAAGTTGTCTTTAAGACAGACTTTGTTTAGGTTACAAAAATCCATGCATACACAGATGGTTCCTTGCTTCTTATTTACAGGAATGGGATTGGATACCCATTCAGTCAAGGGAACTGGGTAGATAAAGCCAACATTAAGCAGTTTCTCTACCTCTGACTTAATAGTAGGGGCCTTTAGAGGATTGACAGCTCTAAGACATTTTTGAATAGGCTTAGCATCCATGTAAGTTTTAATCTCATGTTCGACAATTCGAGGGTCGATTCCTGGCATCTCTTCATATGACCAAGAAAATACATATCATAATTCCATGAAGATCTCGGTGTAGATCAAGATTTCTTATGGCGAACAATCCGCACCGATGTGTACATTTTCAATCTTGCTAGGTGTAAGAGAGATATCGATCGCGACGATAGGAGAGGTACTCGCCATATTTCCTTCGGCATAAATGCTGTGCGTATCAAGCGAAACTACGACGTGACTGATTATCTCGCTCAAAGTAGATCAAAAGTCATCCTGTTCGATTCTAGCAAGCTATGGGAGAAAATAAGAGAGATGATGCATATCATCCTAAGGTTTTTCAGAACCATTCATGGCCTCGATGATAGCTTCATCCGAGGGAAAAGTCTCATCATGGAAGTCATGTGGGAAAGACGATGAAGTGGCTCACATGGGCTTAAGAACATGATCCTCCTCATCCGTTTGCGAGGTAATAGGATCATGATCGACGAAAGAGTCAAGAACAACTTGATATACTATCTATGTTACCGATAGCGGCATGGCCATTCCAACATGAGAATGACGTTCAGAAGACACAGTTGAGGAAGCTAGGGTCCAAGGATCGTTAAAATAATAAGCGCTGAAAGGAACRAAGCTCTCTGACAAAACGAGCCTACTTGACATGGCGTAAACACGATGAATTGGTGCCATGAAGTTGAAGGTACCCATAAGGTATGAATACATTCTGACATCGATATTCTCAGTTTCTGGATGAGAATTKTCGACCACGGGGGTCAACAGTCCAACAGAGGCACTGGGATGAGCATACACAAAGGACAACTGGTCGATCGTCACAATCTTCCCATCGTGAGGAAAACAAAGAGTGCAAAAGACAGATGATACAATGACAGTCATAGCATAAGTCCAATTGCATCCTAGTAACAAGTTATAATTGAGGGGCGCATCAACCACCTCTACCTTCTTCCCACCTAACTAGACCATAAAGGCAGGAAGAATACCGTGAGGGCAGAAGGAGCAACCGTCAAAAGCAATTAACATGGTAAGATATTGAGAGAGAGAGTCGGAGAGCCGAGAGATTTCCAACAGACCAGGGACATCACACATGTTGCAACACCTTCATCAACAACTGCATGCTTGATGGTATACTTCGAGTAACCCACGTGGATTTGGAATACCACATGGTAAGGCAAGCGAGGCTGCACATCTGTGACATCAAACTTGATAACTTTCGAGACACTGGGATCTAGAGCTCTTAAAGAAGATACCAAGGCATTCCTCTTTGAAGGACACGTCTAGAGTACCTTCAGGGCTGACATCGCACAAGGGGTTTGACCCAGGTCCTCAACAATAGAGTAATTATGGGCGGCTCTAGCATTAGGATTGTGGGTAGAGTGCTTGAGTACTCCTTTCAGAATATGAGGCAGTGGCTCTGGTTTTTTGATATGTAAGGGCATGTCCAGAGGAGGAGGAGATTCTAGACTAGGTACAGTTTGTGGAGAACTGTAATCGTGAGATTAGGTAGCTACATTAACCTAAGAATTGACCATATTGATGCACAAATGGTCACCATCTTGTGCCGGTGGGTTTTGACTCCCACTTTCCACATTTCTGGAATTTGAGGAGCTCGAGGCCATGTGCTGGTTATGTGGGAAAGGATTTGTCAGCATGGTGGGCAGTAGAGATAAGAGCCTTGCAGCTTCTACAAGTTTGGGGCATAAATGAGTAAGGTGATCGTATGTACAAAGCTTACAAGGAAATTTCACCTTACACCTTTATTTCTTTCCCTCACCAACATTATTATTTATCCTCTCATTATTACCATTGTCCTTGGGTTTCTTATTATTCTTCCCACCCTTACGATTATTATTACGTCCTTTCTTCTTATTCCCGCCTGGTTGCTGGTTAGCATTTGGGTCGGTTGACGATTGCATGAAATGTACATCCGCCGACTGAGTGGGATTGGAAGACATAGACGAATCTGGCCCTCCTACAGACTGGTTTAGAGACAACTCTTCAAATAGCTTGTCATCGAGTCTGCAGATTTCACATTGGTAGAGCCTACAATGCCATCGACAGGAGGTCAAGGCTTTTGTCTAGGGTTATAATTTGACCTCGGTGGGTCCGAAAGAATATCGTATAACATCCCAGACTAAGAATATATAATATCTAATTCCTGGTCTTTGAATATTGCTTCTTCCTCAGATGTAACCTGATGGAGATCCCCACCCCCTTCTCCTTCGGGGCTGTGCGACCTCCCGGTCTAGGATCGTTCGAAACACTTGAGTCAGATTGACTCTTTGAATCCCTACTGGAACCCAACAACCTCTATCATAGGTCCATCCTTTCTTCAAAGTGCGGGTCCTTCTACCCCGCAACTCTCTTCTTGGCCCTTTGAAGAAATTTGGCGGCGACACTCACTCTCTGTGCCAGGCCCTTTCTATCACGTGACCTCGGGCTGTGTCCCAGGGCTCAACCATAACAAGCGCTTCGAGCTTTAGCTCTTTCCATGATATCCAACTCTTATGTTCCCAAATTCCGAATCGACGAACTTCAAACGGTGCAAGGATCAATGATCCTTGTCCCTCCTTCTGATCGAAGACTACGTTCTACCCTATACTCCGGCCTTTGGGAGTCTCTTGATGTCTTCCTTCGATATATCCCAGAGTACTACTCCTCCGAAATGTGTAGATCGCTTCCACACATCCCCTCCAGATCCAACGGTCTGGATTCAAATTTCTCTTTGCGACTTCGTGAAGATCTTTGTTTTCTCTTAGCAAACCTTTCGGAGCTCTAGCTCCTAGATCTCTCGATCTTTTGCCACCTGTCTCCACCTGTATCTTCGAGAATTTGACGAGTCCTTGGCCTTCTTTCACACTTAGCGCAATTTTCTTCTCGAGACTTAGACTATTCTAGACCTTCCTTTGCACAAATCCTTCTGCGAGTTTGCTCAGCATGAAAACCTCTAAGGTTCCCAGTTCCTCTGCGCCCTTCAATGGACTTTCTCTTGCCCTCCTGGCAAGTCAATGCTCTCCCTCTTGAGCTCATAAGATAAACTTATAGTCTTCTTGGCACACTCCTTGCACTCGACTAAGATTTTCGATGACTTCTCCCTGAGTCCTTCCATGAGTCTTAAGGCCTCTCCTTTCCTTTGTCAATGCACTCTTGCAAAGCCTTCCTTCCTCAGAGTGTTCAACAACCCTGGGGTCCTCTTAAGGATTCCAATACCTCATAATGTGTTGCTCTTGTACGTTCTCGTACTTTCTCTATGCCCTCCTTGCAGAGTATTATAGAGTATTCAGTAACTCTGCGTTGTGTTTCCTCCTACATAGTATTTATTTCCAAGGTACCCAACCACCTTGAAATTTCCCTCTGAGTCTGTGAATTATCCTGATGTTCCCTCCTGACAACTTCTCTTCTGACTTGAACGAGTTCAGATACACACTCCTTACGTCGGCACACAGATTTTCCACCCTCTGTCGTGTACTCCTTGCACTTAGCCTTGAGAACCAGTCTTAATCCAACACACTCACAGATAAAAGATTATAATTCTATCCTTGCAGATGATTTCTAACATACATCTACAACTCAAATGCATACGAATGACATTCTCAACAAAACATCCATTACACAGAAATTGACAAACATAAAAAAAACTTGTTATTTTCCTATTAATGGTGGAATATCCATTACAGTATGTGAGTCCGAACTACAACTGAGTCTCGACTCTCCCCCTTATGCATCCCTGTCTCCTACATGCTCTACTGGAAACAATACAAGAGGGGCTTGACGATATTCCCTCTAACTAAGCTAGTGGTGTATAATCACCATTCAAAATGCCCGTCTAATGGGCAGATTATAATGATGGTAATATGATCCAAATCAGATGGAGATCCCTCCTACCGTCAACCATTTAATGAAGACCTTATCTCCAGCTTGTGCGAAGGCACAACTTGGCTCTTCCAACCTGTCAACATTAATTTCCTTGATCACACTTTAGATTTTCGAAGGAAGAATGAGAGGGCACTGCCTCTCCCTTCCTTGAATGCACACCACTCGTGATAATCAACTGACGTGTGCTGAGGTGGAGTGATGCTCCTCCGTCATACTCCACAGCTACGCAAATTCATGAACTCCTGCTCATGAGCTTCCCAACTCGGTTGAAATCCTCCTGGATCCCAAACTATCTCCTGGAGCTGTCCTTTTGCTCCTCTGCTTTGCTGCTACATCTTCCCTGCTGCTCGTGCAGACTTTCCTCTGTCCAACTTCTCCTTGCCGACTGCTTCTTCTGCCGACCTCAACATCAGCCTCCGTATCTCCTCTACAACTTCTTCCAACTACTTCATCGGTTGGTTTACTTTGTGCAGTCTAATCGGTTGCAACTCTTCATGATGCTCTATGGGTGGATTGCCCTGATCTCCCATGCTATTTTCACCCCTTTTGACACTGACTAGCCACTCTGTTGCAGACTCCAATTCTGCAGTCTCCTCCTTGAATTGTTGTCTAGTCACCTCCTCTGACAGATTAAATCCTGTCAGTTCTTCGGCTGGTTCCATTCCATCTCTCTCCAGCTGCAACTTGTGCTAGTAAGTATCTTCTAGCATGACTATCTTATGGCAGCCACCTTCTGGCTCTGGACTGTCCAACCAATCCTCTAGTGCCTTTAACTCCATCTCCCACTGAGTGAGTAACTCAATTTGGTGCTCCTCCTCAGTTGGGACAAACTTCAGTATCTAATCCTCCTCCTCCATGATAGTCTCATCTCACTGTCCTTCTGTTTCCTCTACAACATCGGTGCTAACCTCTCCTTGACTTCTTGGAAGGAATATCTCGACTCCTCCAATGACCAGAACACTCCTCTGATCCTCCTCCTTTGTGATGAAAGTTTCCAACTTGTCATCATCTTCATTCACGCGGTTTGCAGTTCCACATGAACCTTCATATGGATGAGGCCTTTCTTCCTCCTCTTCTCCATCTGTCAACACCCCCTACTGACGTGAACTCTTAGCTGAGCTCATCTCTTCTCCTTTGCCCACTTGGAAATTCAAGATGTCTCGCCTTCCCTCCCTGGCAGTTTATGAGATCGCCTGATTCATCCTCATTGCCCACCTGGAAACCTACGAGAATCCTCCCAGATCTCTTTCCCTCGCCATTGAGGTTTTCGACATATCTCAACCACCTTTTTAACACCTGTTGGTGCCTCTAGGCCAACAACTTTTGAACATGCCACTTAGCCGTCCTTTTCAAAGGCAACTCGTACCTCCAACGCACCTTTGCATCCTGCTGCATCTTAAATGCTATCCTCTCTATCTCTGCTCGGATATCACTGAGCTCCTTGTCCATATACACTTTGATTTTCTACGGGAAGACTTCTCTTCGACTGCACTCATGACCTTCAATGACCATCTCACTTCATCTGCATCCCACCTAGCTATTTATCATCTCCTGCACACCTTGCAACAGTTTCCACAGAGTATCACACTCTGTCTCCTTCTTATCGTCTGAGAGAAAAAAAACCAGGCTCTGATACCACTTGACGCAGACCCCCACCCCCTTATCCTTTGAGGCTGCGTGACCTCCCAGTCTAGGATTGTTCAAAACACTTGATTCAGATTGACTCTTCTGCTCCCTACTATAACCCGACAAACACTATCACAGGTCCTTCATTTATTCAAAGTGCAGGTCCTTCTAACCTCGTGGCTCTCTTATTGGCCCTTCGAAGAAAGTTAGCATCCACACTCGCTCTTCGTGCCAGGTCCTTTCGATCACATGACCTAGGGATGTGTCCTGGGGTTGAACTATAACCAATGATTTGTCTCTTTCCATGACAACCAACTCTTACGTTCCCGAATTCCGAATCGGAGAAATTCAAACAATGCGAGGATCAATGGTCCCCATCCCTCCTTTTGATCGATGACTGTGATCTACTCCGGACTCCGGCCTTCGGGAGTCTCTCGATGTCTTCCTCTGACATCTTCTGAATTACTACTCCCCTGAAATGTGCAGATCACTTCCATGCATCCCCTCCAGATCCAACGATATGGATTCAAATCGCTCTTTGCGACTTCGCAAAGATCTTTATTTGCTCTTAGCAAATCTTCTGGAGCTCCAGCTCTCGGATCTCCAGCTCCCGGATCTCCCGATATTTTTCCACCTTTATCCTCTGATGATGAATGGTTTCACAGTATTTGGGACTTCGGTGAGTCCTCTTCCTTCTTGCACACTTAGCGCAATTTTCTTCTCGAGACTTAGACTATTCTTGACCTTCCTTTGCACTCCTTGCAGAGTTCTATGCAAATCCTTCCGCGACTTTTCTCGGCTTGAAAACCTCCAAGGTTCCCAGATCCTCTGCGCCCTTCAATGGAATTTCTTGAGCCCTCCTACCAACTCAATGCTCTCCCTCCTAAGCTTGTAAGATAAACTTATAGTCTCCTTGGCGCACTCCTTGCGATCGACTAAGCTTTTCGACGACTTCTCCCTGAGTCCTTCCATGAGTCTTAAGGCCTCTCCTTTCCTTTGTCGATGCACTCTTGCAAATACTTCCTTCCTCAGAGTGTTCAACAACCCTGGGGTACTCTTAAGGATTCCAAAACCTCATAATCTGTTTCTCTTATACGTTCTTGTAATTGCTCTATGCCCTCCCGGTAGAGTATTACATAGTATTTACTAACTCTGCGCTGTGTTTCCTCCTACACAACATTTCTTTCCAAGGTACCCAACCACCTTGAAATTTTCCTCTGAGTCTGTGAATTATCTTGGTGTTCCCTCCCGACAGCTTCTCTTCTGACTTGAACGAGTTCAGATACGCACTCCTTGCGTCGACTCACAGAGTTTCCACCCACTATCACACACTCCTTGCACTTAGCCTTGAGAACCAGTCTTAATCCAACACACTCACAGATAGAAGTTTATAATTCTATTCCTGTAGACGATTTCTAACATACATCTACAATTCAAATGCATACAAATGACATTCACAACAAAAAATCCATTACACAGAAATTGACAAATAGAAAAAAACTGTTCTTTTCCTATTAATGGTGGAATGTCCATTACAGCATGTGAGTCCAAACTACAATTGAGTCTCAACTCCCCCCCTTATGCATCCCTATCTCCTACATTATCTACTGGGAAAAACACAAGAGTTTATACAAGAGGGCCTCGACGAGCTTCCCTCCAACTAAGCTAGTGGTGTCTAATCACCATTCAAAACGCCTGTCTAATGGGATGATTACAATGATGGTAATCTGATTTGAATCGGATGCAGATCCCTCCTACCGTCAACCATTTAATGACGACCTTATCTCTAGCTTGTGCAAATGCACAACTTGTCTCTTCCAACCTGTTGTTTAATTTCCTTGATCACACTTTAGATTTTCGAAGGCAAAATGAGAGGGCGATGCCTCTCCCTTCCTTGAATGCGCACCACTCGTGCTAATCAGTTGGTGCACGCTGAGGTGGAGCGATTCTCCTACATCATAAACTCGTTTTTCACAACATCCTTTGAAATAGGAGGCTGTAAAGACTTAAGGAACCACTCTAACAGGAATTCCGGGGGTATGTAGGTCTTGATCAACCTCTTCCATCTACGCCACTCCTGGATGTGATTTGAGATATGAGTGGCTTTGTCCTGGCGTAAGGTAGACATAAGTTCTAGGCCATCATCGTGACAAACCGAAAATTGGAAGTGGTTAAGGAAGACTAATACCATCTGAATAAAGGTCTCGTATTCCCCCCTAGGTATCTCGATATACCATTTCGCAGGCAACCCTTGTGAGGGTGCGTTGAAACAATCTTAACCGGATGGAATTGTCATTAAGGGAATTCGAAGAGCACCATAAGTGAAAGGTGGTAATGTGATCACTGGGATCCTCGCCATTGTTGCCTTCGAATTTTAGAATATTCGAAGGAAGCTTGGTGGGAACGGGGGGCCATGTAGGATCATGACACACAGGGTCATTCATCAACTTAGACAAGTCTGGCATATTGAGCGTGGCTAGAAAAGGGAGACGAGGTTGCGACATCTCGCCCCAAGCTCCCTGGAAACATTGTGTTTGGGGAATCACATCCCATCCAGGGTTCTGGTAAGCACCATGGCCCTATCTGGGATTGCAAGACCCTCCTCCAAGCTGATTCATAAGGGGTTGGTTGGGAATCATTCTAGTAGGAATGTTCTGATGAGGGTTATAAAGACTTCCCCTAGCCGGAGTGGCTCTGGATTGGGGGTTACCCAAGGTGTGAAACTGACCTCCTCCGAGTGTGAATCTAGAGGATAAAGGTGGATTCGTCATGCCAAATGTGTTGTCTGCTAGGTTGGTTACTCCACCCAAAAGAAACAAAATTAGACCCGAGGTTAAAATAAGGAATGCCTCCCACGATAGGAGTTGTTTGAGGGATCTGAGAGCCACCAAATGAGAACAGAGTATAGGGAGGAGCTATTCCCCCAAGTTCAATGCTATCATTAGGGCCAATGGCTGGGATGGAGTTTAAAAAGTGCGATGTAAAATTCGACATACCATAGGAAAAAGGACTAGAGGCCATTAGGATGGACTGAACATTATAGCCCAGTGAGTGACCAAGAGACCCAAATGGGTTCATGGCAATAGGTTGATTATTCACTATAGGACATGAAACAGTGATAATAGGTGCCTCCGACACTACAACCATTGTGGTTGCAGGAGTCGAAGGGGTACCATTAACTATAGTAGGTATGGGAGTTGAAGGGCTCCTAGTATCGTGATGACTCAGTTCAGTACTCATCCTTGTAGAATCACAAGTCTGATAAGTGGAGGTGTGTGTACTACGTTTAATAACTCTACGTCTTTTAGAAGTCAAAGACTCAAAATGCAGTGGTAACTGTAATAAGTGGCGAGACCTGTGTGGTTGCTGGTCCGGCTCCACAATGACTTAAGATTCAAGATATTAAAAAATGAATCCTAAGGCCAACCAGTAATCAAAGAGCACACCAAAAATAATCAAATGACCAATATGCACACAAACAGGATAAAGTGGCTGAAAGGGACCTCCCTCTCTAAAGTAGGTATGCCTCACCCAAGAAGGGCCTGAGACTCTGTTGCTAAAGATTGGAGGAAATATAATCAGTTATAAGGGCCCTCGTGGGCTTAACAACCAGTCGGTCAGATCTTTCAGAGAGGTAATCCTCCATAAAGGCTATGTGTTGTTCGACCCTTATTTGACCCAGGGTACCTGCAAAATAACCCTTGTAAGTAACCTATGTGGTACCTAAGTCAAGCAACTAAACAACCACGGTATAATCGATGCACATGCGAACAATTGTAAATCAGGTCCACCGTATGGGCATGGTAGCAAATCTCGAAACCTTGAAAGCACCGCCTCTCACGGAGGTAAGGGCACTAGCAAGATCCCCATATACAAATAGATCCCTAGAAATATATCTGACGCTAAGAAGGTATCGAGGGGATATCCATTCAACCGACCTCACACGACCTTGTGCTTAACTTTGGTGTAAGTGGAGCCTCCTGATATTACCAATTATACAATGGATTTCTCCACTCCCTTAGTCAGACACGTATGTTGATTTAATAGCCTTGAAGAAGTTTACTCACAAAATCCTATTCCAAGGCACTAAATCCTAAGCTAGTTTGTGCACCCTAGAAAATAAAATCGTTACTAATCAATTTTAAATTATAGCGTTAATTTTAATGGCCTTGCTTACTCAAAAGGTGCGATCGTGAAACTAGTGATGTTATGACTCAACAAGTAAAATAAATGAATATGAATACAATGCAAAGTCCTAACTTCAATTTCCAATAAATGATATGCTTCTAAAAAATGCAATTTTCAATTCAATTATGCAGTTCTAAATAAAAATGCAATCTTTCTTTACATGCACTAAGATAAATGACAAAGTCTCAAGAGATCAAAATGCCAATCAATGTAAAATGCCTAATATTTTTGTATTTTCAATATAAGAAAAATGAAAATGCAAGGGCTGAACAACAACTTGATATATGAAGACTCTACTGTGTATAGACATAGAAAACCCGAGTAGGATATCAAGGAGCAAAACACCCAGCCCAAGGTGCAAGGACAATCAAAATGAAAAGATGACGAGAAAGGAACCACCCAAAAATTCAACCAAAGAGAAGTTTCTTGTCATTCCACAGACACTTAATAGTCACCACAGATACCCAAGAAGACTAAAAAATCATCAAAACCTACCCAACAACCACCAAACCCAACAATCAAGCACGTATGTACACAACTTGCAAAAGTATAGAACGCGTATGTACGCGAATGTCAAGCAAAAACCCGCGTATATGTGTCAAAACACAGCTAGGCTAAGAAACTCAGACCTAGGGTGAACATAGGCAGTCAAGAAATCATACGAAAATAAACTCTATATGGACGAGAGCAATCTAAGGAGAAAAAAATTCCAAACACCGAAAAAGAAGATTCAGATCCCCAGTATGGTCGCCAATTCTGTTACGAGGAAAATCTCTCTATGGCTAGGGGTAAACCACAACAGACGGAAATGACTGCAGAAATCARCTCTAATCTCAAGTATGCTATATAAGTAAACATGCTAACAAGACAAGATAAGAGGCCTACCTCGTCTAGAYGTTCGATGAAGTCCATTGTTGAGCACTTGACTCAAAGCGGTATACCTGCAACTAGTTCTCAACAACCAAGCAACGCAAGCATATGGTGATAATATATGATGTTATCACATTCAATAGCATAATCCATCAACATTCATAACAAATACGCCCATGGAATAATAATTCAAATATTTGCGAGATATTAATTGGACGAGAAAAGAGTATTTCTATTAAGATATAATCAACAGAAGTGAATGAGTTACATACTTMCAAGTAGGCACGGTTCAAAAATGAGAAACTAAGTTCCTTCCAGCTGGACCTCCACCGCTTCAATCCTCCACCAAAGGAAAGCTCATATAAGAGAGACAATGAAGTTCTCAATTAGTAAAGGAAGAGCTTGGGGGTTGAACAATGTGTTCAGACTTAAAGGACAAAGGGATGCAGACTCAATGTGAAGTGAATAATTTCTCCAGAGTAACTTTGCTCTCAAAGTTGAATTGTTTCTCCTCTTTCCATAGCTCGGATTCGGCTCATTTATAGCCTTCAAGTGGAACTGAAGGGATGAGTCGAAACTTTTATAGTATATGGAAGGCCAAGGATCATTGATCTCGTGACGTGACATGGAAACCCGACACCATTTTTCAATTTTGGGCATATTTCTCGATGTACGCGGGCTGTAGTGGTGCAACCTGCATATACACATGCTGTAATATAGGCAAGGTACGTATATGTGGAAAAATTATGTTTTTAGCTCTGGGATTTGCAAAAAGGGACTTCAAGTCTACATAGGGAAATAGAAAAAGGCCTTTTGTGCAAGATTGCATGGGGTGAGGCAAATATTGCTATAACACATCATCACTTCTATGTCATGCATGGTAATCCATAAACCGTGCTATGCTTTTACACATGAACAATCGTTGCAAATGTAGAATTATTAGAATATGATGAAGAACCTTGTGAGACACCTTTTTTGTTACTTGATCGGTTCAATATCTACTGATTTGATATTGCGGGAATTTCGTTTCTGATGCAGATTTTTCATAATATATAATATGATAATTCAGACATGCATCAATAACCTGATACTCCATTCTGATATTTTTCATAATGGCACACAACTCTCGGTATGTGCGAGATAAATTATTTGAAGGTGGTAAGAAAAATTTACCTAACAATCTACATTATAAAAAATAACTAGTTAATGTAAATAATAATAATCATAAATATTGCATCCTTAATTTACACATTAATTGACATTAAAAATAGAGAAAAAAATTTGACCTTTACGTATAATATGTGACGAATTATATTACGTACCTTAGGATCTATGTGAGACAAGTGTTTGAAAAACCATTCAATACCTTCAAGTTCACCAACAACATTCTAACAAAGAGAATATTTGTTCTCAAGCCTTCATAAAGGGGTTGTTGTGCCTTGTCAAGCATAGGTACATAATGAATCACATCAAAGTTGCCCTCATCGATAGGAGCAAAGATGTCTTGGATCAATCTATTTGTCCCATCCTCCGACTCAACAATATTATTGGTGTCATCTTCTTCCATAGGATTCACTTGGTCTTCAGTATCCATACCATCTTCCACAACTTGTACAATAATATTTCTACTACTACTAGGAACATAATTATCCAACGACACACACTTAGGAGGATTTATCTTTATAATTACAAACAATCAATAACATTAGTGTATATAAAAAATATCAAAATGAAAGAAAATTTTATAAATACACTCAACATAAAGACATATATAATGAATAATTTACCATGGGATGATATGTATACGCTCATTCAACATGCCCATACCTCCAACAATGTCTTTCAACTGTTTTTCTTACAAGTCTTCTTCTATTAAAGCCCCTGCATTGTTTGCAAGGGCAATACCATTTCCCATCACCCTTTGCCTCCAATGTTTACCTTAACCTAGAAAGCATCCTTTCATTCTCTTCAACTATAATCCATGACATTGGGATTTCCTATTACAACAAAATCCACTGAAGCAATATAAGTAAAATATACAAATATATTCTTACAATACAAATACCATTGAATATTGACCCCATATGTACTAGAGAAGTAAACCATTGTTGTCATAGATCTATTAAAGGTTTATAATAGTAGTCAACAATTAATCAAGAAATAAAAAATACAAGTTTTTACCACATAAGGTCCAAAGCTTCACTATAAGAAAGTAATAAAATCAAACAATAAAATATAACTAAACCAAGACAAATTGTATATTCATTAAATCAAATTGAGTAGACATGTTCATACCTATTTCCTAGGCAACAATTTGTGTCCCCAAATAAAAGAGGGTCTAAGGGTTAGGGATCTACTGTGGGTATTTAAAAGGAGATAAAAAAATGTTAAAAATTTCTAACCTTCAAAGTACAAAATTTGAGCTATGTAGAACAAGAATTGGATCTGAGGCAAGTAGCGCATAGAAAAAAGACTAACAATTCGTGCAATGAACAATGACTAGAAAAATCTTTTATAACCGTCGCACCCACAACAAAATAGTTGAAATCACTTACCACCGTTGGTCTTCCGACAGATGTTGACTATGTCAAAGTTGATCAAGTCAGTGACCATTAAACCGTTTTCAAACAAGTAGTTGGCATTTTCTAGATTGATGAAATATCGTTGCAAGATCGATGGACCTAGAAGTCCATCGAAAGTACAACACATACTGAGGCGCCTAGAAAAAATGATTAAAATTTTAATAATTATGTCGTAATTTGCAATGATTTTATCCTTATCATCGGAATCTTTTGTCGAATATTGACCCCATATGTAGCAGTGCCACTGTTCATTGCACAATAAAAAAAAACTACTTCACCGAACATTTATTAACAAAACAATCGATGACATACAATATGGGGATGAAGAGGTTGAATGGACACATTTGATCTTGAAAAATGCATGTTGATCATTCATTTTTATATGGAACACAAGATTATAATGATAGTTGTTTATACATTCAACATATATATTTTATTCATGGAAAAATATCGTTTGAATTATGGCAAGCATGACAACGAGAGATGATGGGAACAACAACCCAAATGATAAAAACCAACACGATATTTTTTTATGAGCAAAACATAAAATTCACATGACAAGAATCTCTTTTTAGAAAAAAAATGATGTGCCATGTTATATTTCAAGTATGTCGAAAGTGTGACATACAAATTCAAATAATTTATAGAAAAAGTTGTTTTGGGTAGGCGAATGCCCTATTTGTGCGTCAATTTAGCATTTGGGTATTGTGAGATAAGGAAAAACATAATAATCCGTTCAAAAGCTGAGTAAAACAAATAAGGTTTCATAACAGTCTATTTACTTATAGCAAGAACAAAGGAAGAACATACCTTGTTTCTAAGTGATACAAAAATGATTTTGTTGTGTGTTTCTAAGCTCATTGCATTCAATTTCTTTTAGCCTCTCTCAAATCAATTAAAACACATCCATCCTTCACAAATTCACGTCGAGTTTTTGGTTTAAGGGTTGGTGATTCTAGCCCCACTATTTGCTTCGATTGCCAAGTGAAATGTTCAACAAATGTTTGACAAGATACGCCCCTGTCTCATTAAATATTTAAACACTTCCAACACACGTCTCGAGTTTTCTTAGGAGTGATGGATTTCGTTTTAAATGTCTATTGTACAATGAACTAATATCAAATCAACATAAATTTGATAACTCCCAACGTATACACATATACCATCCAACACTTCTATCATATGCATACTTTATATGATAAGTGTTTGATATGATATAGTTTTTTCAAATTTTGAAAAGGTTAATTCATAACTTTTCATTGTAGTTTTGTCTCATGAGAACAATTCCAACAATGTTTTAAAAACTTATGACCTTTGAAAATATAACTTGTCTTCAAGTAGGAAACCCAAACTTATATATCAAATGTTTTTAAAACTTCAAGATCGATCCTTGTATGTTAGATCATTTCTCAATAATATATTGGTTGTAGAATAAATTGTATATTCATTTGATACCTTGATGTGTATCTGTGCAACTATGGGGAGAGTATACACATATTTAAAGAAAATTTATTTCTTCAAAATATATGTTTAACCACTATGAGAATGACATTAACACCATTGGCTTCGTCAGATGAATCATGAATTTCAACTACAACCTGCACTAATAATGTTTACATACAAATTAATTGTTTCTTATTAGGACTCCTGCCTATTTTCATATTGCTTCTCACAATTTTTAATAATCAAAGTAATGATTTTTTTTTTTTTGAGACTTTTAATTCTTTGCAGGCTTCTTAAAATCAATTGGGCCAAAATTTAGGTCAACAAATGGTGATTCCACGGGGTTGTCTGCTTACAAAAGGACAAAAATTAAATCTCTAGTTAATCAAAATGAGTAATGAGAATAGATCAAGGATCATGCATGCTTGTATTTGCAATTAGTAATGAACTGAATATAATATACCAAGAACACAAGAATGCACAGATTGATGTTTGCGATAGAGTAGCAACACAAAAAAATCTATGCCATGTATGCTAAATCCTCTCTCTTGGGATGGAGCAAGGGAAATAAAAGAAAACTTGGGAAGGGCTATTCACTTTACTTTCTACAAGATATAACTCTAAAAATGATCATTTACTTAGCATAGTGAGATTGTGAATACACAAGAGGTAATTCATTTCACTTGAATGTTTGTGTTCATCAAAATTATATCAATTGGTAATAAATTTGCAAATACCTGTAAAACCATAATAATTTCTTGGTCAAGCACGATCATAGACTCAATATGAAAACACAAGTCAATAAAAATGAAAGAAAATAAAAGAAATCAACAAGTAAAGGCGGAAAATAAGACTAAAAAAAAAAAACTAAAACAAGAACTTATTGGAAGCAAAATGAAATCTCATTTATTTATTTACATTTGTTACTTACAATTATTATGTTTTATTTTACTTTTATCTCTGATTCGACATAATGTTTCAAATGTGAACCGTTAGTGGTATAAGAGAAAAGTTGATTGTCCTCATCTTTAAGCAAATATGATTTATTTCCAACGACATATGAAACTATATATGGACCCAACCATAATTTCTGAAAATCAGAATGTTTCCCTTTATCAAGATGAGCATAATCCCACAAAAGAACCTTTTGACCAGCTTCAAATGTGTCTATATTAGCCTCTTTATCAAAATAATTCTTAATAGTTTGTTGTCTCTTCTTTAATTTAGTTAAAGCATAATTTATCTATTCTTCAAGAGAAAGTAGAGCATTAAATCTACGAGGAATATACATTGATTTTAACTCTTCATCCTGAAAGGCCAATCTAAGAGAGGCTAATTCAAGCTTAACATGCATAATAGCCTCTTGACCATAAAGTAGTTGGAAAGGGGTATAACCTATACTATTTTTTGTTGTCGTATATACAGACAATAGGGCATATTCCAACAAGGTATGCCATTGGTGGGGATTGTCATTAATGATATTTTTCAAGATTTTAACCAAGTTTTTGTTTGTAGACTTAGCTTTCCCATTTCCCTGAGGGTAATATGTCGATGACGTGAAGTGCTTCACTCCGAATTTATTACAAAAATGAGTCAATTTTCTAGACATAAAGGTTGGTCCATTATCATATATAATTTCAATTGGTAAACCATACATCACTTGCTCATCTTTGGCATGCTTAAGGGGCACTTCTTCAACCCACTTTGTGAAGTAGTCTATAGCAGTTAAAATGAAGATATGACCAACAAAATAAGGAGGATTAATAGGTACTATAAAATCTAGTCCCCATTTTGAGTATGGAAACCCAAGTATATCAGGTTGTAAATGCATGGTAGAGAATATCTCTTTCCCAGTGGCCATTTGGCATTCATCACAAGATTGTACAAAATTACGTGAATATTTAAATATAAAGGGCCTATAATAACCAATTCTCAAAATTTTATGAGCAATAGTTTTTGCAATAAAATGACCGCCAATATGAATATCTGAATCACCAACTCCATGTAGATTTTCAAGCATAGTATGAGAAATTGTTTCATCAATGTAACACAACAATAACTCATCAATAGATCTACGGAATAATATGGTACCTAGAATAAGATATTTAGAAGCTTCAAGACAAAGCCTTCTTTGCTCATGGTTTTCTAAGTTATCAGGACAACGTTCATGTTGAAAATAATAAATGATATCCCAATACCAAGGATGATCTACCATATCAACATTTTCATATTCAATTGAAAACATGGAATACTAGGAAACAACATCATTTTTAGTAATGTTACTTGGTTCAACATGCCGAGCCAAATGTAAGGCTAATTCGTCTCCCTTTATTGTATTTGTAGTAGTTATCTTGAAATCACGTTCTTGGATCTTGGTAAGCCAATGCGCTAATTTACCTGACAAAAGTGTTAGAGATAAAAAAAATTTAATAGTAGGAAAAGGGACTTTTACTTCAATATGTTTACCAAGGATAAAATGATAGAATTTTTCAATAGCTTTCACGAGAGCATAAGCATGATTTTCAATTAAGGTATACTTCATCTCAACATCAAATAAACTTTGACTCGTAAAATATATTGGGTTCTCATCATTCTCTTTATCTTTATGAAAAAGAATAGAACAAATAACTTCTTCAATGGCATTAGTGTAGATAATAAAATCTTTTGAGAAGTCAGGTTTTTCCAAAATAGGAGCCGAGAAAATGGCATTTTTAATATCAGCAAAGTATTTTTTAGTTTCTTGAGTCCAATCAAAGATTTGATTTTTTTTAGGAAGTTAAGGATGGGTTTGACCATCCTTGCAAAATTAGTTATGAATCTCCTTACGAAATGAATCTTTCCCATAAAATATTGAATTCCTTTCTTTGAAGAAGGAATCATGAGATTTTGAATAGCCCTCACTCTTTATGGATCAATGTTGATACCAAAATTGGAGACTATATGACCAAGTAACTTTCTTGATGTTACACCAAAAATAGACTTTGTAGGGTTTAGAGACAAGCAATACTTTATGCAATGTAGAAATGTTGATGTTAGTGGTAACATCAGATAGGTACTTTCACATTGGCATGTGTTTATCATGTGGAAGTCGTCGAAAACCTTCTAGCCTTGAGTTTACTTTAGTTAAAAGGAATTAATTAAAGTAAACATGTTTTTATTAGTGAATTGGGTTATTTAAGGAAAGTACTAAAAGTAATTAGCATGTAAATCTTAAGTGAGTGTGAGAAGTAATCTCAACCATCAATCACTTTGGAGATTATAAGTAGATTATAACTCATGATTATAAAAGCAAGGCTAGGGTGAAGGAGAAGACACTTTGGTGTGATTCCAAGATCAAAATCTTTGGTGAGATGCCAAGATCAAGGGACTTTGGTGAGGTGCCAAGGTCAAGGGACTTGTGTGAGATACACTTGTGAGGAAAGTTTGGTCAGAGATTAAGGTCGAGACTTTTGGTGAGAGACCAAGGTCGGAGATAGAAAAGAAGGAATTTTTATATTGTGAGGAATGTAGAAGAAAATAAGGACTTTTTCTTACACATGAGTGAGGAGATATTATTGGTTGGGTGAAGATATTTCATCTAAGGGTTGATGCAGAGAGGGTTGGACCATGAAGGAACATGATTCAAGATCTTCGATAGGTGGAGAAGGAACTTCATCTAGAGATCATACCAGTCAAGGAGAAGAGAGAGTAGAGCCAACCACATGCGGGTTTTAGATTATAGAAGCCACAGGAAGGAGTGGTGTCATACCAAAGTTGTCGTACATAATTTCCATACATGTATGCGGGTTTCAGTGGAGACAATCACGTATGTACATGGGTTTGCATAAGGAAAGGTGCATACACCTCAAAAAACATACTAGTACAAGGTCATACAACATCACATGAATTGCTAGGTTTGTTTGCAGTGTATATTCTCTTAGTGGGAGTCACATTTTATCTGTTATGGGAGCTCTGATTTGACCATAATAAAAACATCTTAGGACTGGTTTTCCCTCCGAGGTTTTTCCAGGGGTTTACACCAGAAAATATTGGTGTCTTGTGTGTGAGATTTTTGGTTTCCTAGTTTATGCTTTCGCTGAATGTTTAGTTGATTACTCAATTGTGATTTTAGTAGATAAAGTGTTTTTTTTTTATCTGACTGCTGGGTGCTGGGTTGAAGAGGTAAAATAAACAAGAAATACCTATTTAAGATGATCAAAATGATGCTCTTGGATCTTGAAATAAACTGTTAAATCATTGAGATAAATTTGAATAATAATTTTGATAAGATCATCAAAATCTATCTACATAGCTCTATGAAAATTAGCACCTAAATTAATCAATCCAAAAGGACTATGTTCATATGCAAAGGTGCCCCATTGAGTAGTAAATGTAGTCTTATACTTTTCAGCTCTCTTGAGGCATATTTGATTATAGCTTGAGAATCCATCAAGGAGTGACATCATTTGAGATCCTACATCTTGTTGGAGAATCAACTCCATATTTGGAACCAAAAAATTATCCTTCACACTTTCCTTATTAAGGGCATGAAAGTCTACACATAATCTAATCTTCCCATTATTTTTTCTAACCGGGACAATATTAGCAATCCATTCATAATATTTTACCGAAAAAATAATATGAGTTGCAAGCATCTTTTCTACTTCATTTCAAATAGTAGTTTCACGTGCAAGGTTATTTTGTAAAACCACACAAGTTAGCATAAGATCAAACAAACAAATCACAAAATTCATGAAATAAATCCATGAGTTTTTGTTTTTTTTTTATTAGAAAATTGGGCTACTATTTTTAAAAATTTAGGTTCTTCTTCACTCCTAATGTTTACTGGGATCATGTTCCCAGTATTCCTTTTGGAATCCTCCTTTGCATTCTTTCCATGACTACTAGCATCACTATTGGAAAAAGAGCCTTCAAGGGGTGTCAACCCTTTAGAAAATTTATTTTCATAAAGAGAGATGATTTCATTTTTATTTAAAGGCTCAATTTTTAGGAAAGCACAAATGATTTCATCATTAGAAAATAATTTCTAAGCCTCCACATTGTCAGGTATATGTGGTTGATACAGGGACATAAGAGTGCACTCTAGTCTTTATGGGAATAACTATTTTTTTGGATGAGCCATGTAAACAACTAACCTATCAGCCATCGAATTTAACTCCCTACACACATACGTAATATTAAAAGATAAAAAATTTGAGACCAAATCCAAAAATTCATGTAGATGTATTTTCAAAAGATTGTTAGATGGATTATAGATCTTATCAATTTTACAACTAGTTGAGAATCACCAAACATTGTCAAATGTTGACATCCCAAATTAACAACATTTTCAATACCAAGTATGAGAGCTTCAAATTCTGCTACGTTGTTGGTGCAAGCAAATTCAAGTCTATATAATAAATAGTGTATTTTTCCCAAAGGTGTGTATAATACAATCCCCACACCTTTATCTTCACTTGAATATGCACCATCAAGATGCATATGCCAAATCTGATCATTGTGATCAATAGGTGGTGTAACAAAACTTTCCTCTTCTAGGAAGATATAATCAACACTAATGCATTCTTCAATGAAGTTGACATGGGGTTGATGGATACTCTTAATATATGGAGAAATTCGGCCTTCACGAAGAACCATAATATTATTACCTACCTTAGGAAAATACATGTGGGTGCCATCCATAGACATATATCCTCCCATTAAATATTTCCAATCTTGACTAAGAATAATCGAGTAATTACCCATAGGCATATCAATTACTTGTATGTTAGATGTTGTGCATATCTCAGGATGAACACACAGAACTAGAGCCGCGTCTTTAATTTCAATAATGGTAGATTGTTTTTGGTTATTGTAAGACAACATATTTTTTCAATTCTCATTGGTACAAGACAAACCTAGTTCTTCCATGATGATCTTAGACATAAAATTTGGCCTAGATCCACCATCAATACTACAACACTGCAATTTTGTTCATAATCTTCATCGAAACATAAAAATGAGGGTTTATAACAGAGTTTCTAGAAGGATTTACAACTAGGACTTTGTTTTCAGAAGATTCTTCTTCATCTTCAACGATAGTCAAACTAGATATAGTAGAGATTTTACTCTCTATGAGGATTTTTAAATGCTCTTCCTTGTAACGTACCCAACCCCTAGCTGGGTTACATCACTGCTAAAACGACTTACTGAAATTCCTCATACTAAATCTAAATGCGGAAATTAATACATAACATGAAACTCAAGTTCATTCAGCTGTCCATACTCAAT
>ML782706.1:610949-623598 GCA_009831015.1 Picea engelmannii
TTTGTAGGCTTCTTAAAATCATTTGGGCCAAAATTTAGGTCAACAAATGGTGATTCGAAGGGGTTGTCTGCTTACAAAAGGACAAAACTCAAAATCTCTAGTTAATCAAAATGAGTAATGAGAATAGATCAAGGATCATGCATGCTTGTATTTGCAATTAGTAATGAACTGGATATAATATACCAAGAACACAAGAATGCACAGATTGATGTTTGCGATAGAGTAGCAACACAAAAAAATCTATGCCATGTATGCTAAATCCTCTCTCTTGGGATGGGGCAAGGGAAATAAAAGAAGACTTGGGAAGGGCTATTCACTTTACTTTCTACAAGATATAACTCTAAAAATGATCATTTACTTAGCATAGTGAGATTGTGAATACACAAGAGGTAATTCATTTCACTTGAGTGTTTGTGTTCATCAAAATTATATCAATCGGTAATAAATTTGTAAATACCTGTAAAACCACAATAATTTCTTGGTCAAGCACGATCATAGACTCAATATGAAAACACAAGTCAATAAAAATGAAAGAAAATAAAAGAAATCAACAAGTAAAGGCGGAAAATAAGACTAAAAAAAAAAACTAAAAGAAGAACTTATTGGAACCAAAATGAAATCTCATTTATTTATTTACATTTGTTACTTACAATTATTATGTTTTATTTTACTTTTCTCTCGGATTCGACATAATGTTTCAGATGTGAACCGTTAGTAGTATAAGAGAAAAGTTGATTGTCCTCATTTTTAAGCAAATATGATTTATTTCCAACGACATATGAAACTATATATGGACCCAACCATAATTTCTGAAAATTAGAATGTTTCCCTTTATCAAGATGAGCATAATCCCACAAAAGAACCTTTTGACCAGCTTCAAATGTGTCTATATTAGCCTCTTTATCAAAATAATTCTTAATAGTTTGTTGTCTCTTCTTTAATTTAGTTAAATCATAATTTATCTATTCTTCAAGAGAAAGTAGAGCATTAAATCTATGAGGAATATACATTGATTTTAACTCTTCATCCTGAAAGGCCAATCTAAGAGAGGCTAATTCAAGCTTAACATGCATAATAGCCTCTTGACCATAAAGTAGTTGGAAAGGGGTATAACCTGTACTATTTTTTGTTGTCGTATATACAGACCATAGGGCATATTCCAACAAGGTATGCCATTGGTGGGGATTGTCATTAATGACATTTTTCAAGATTTTAACCAAGTTTTTGTTTGTAGACTTAGCTTTCCCATTTCCTTGAGGGTAATATGTCGATGACGTGAAGTGCGTCACTCCGAATTTATTACAAATATGAGTCAATTTTCTAGACATAAAGGTTGGTCCATTATCAGATATAATTTCAATTGGTAAACCATAAATCACTTGCTCATCTTTGGCATGCTTAAGGGGCACTTCTTCAACCCACTTTGTGAAGTAGTCTATAGTAGTTAAAATGAAGATATGACCAACAAAATAAGAAGGATTAATAGGTACTATAAAATCTAGTCCCCATTTTGAGTATGGAAACTGAAGTATACCAGGTTGTAAAGGCATGGTAGAGAATATCTCTTTCCCAGTGGCCATTTGGCATTCATCACAAGATTGTACAAAATTACGTGAATATTTAAATATAAAGGGCCAATAATAACCAATCCTCAATTTTTTTTTTTTGACGAAAACGGTTAGAGAGATTGTATTAAAAAGGAGTGGACAGGCCACAGATTCAGTTACAAAAAGGCCACGAATATCTTCGTGCCTGTCTTTCTAGAGACTCCTTCTAAATCTATAGCTATAAACTATAATCCTGAACTAAAATTCTGACAGTACCCTAACCAGATACATAATTATTTACAGCAGTGGTTTCTATACAAAATGCCATTCTTGCTGAAGAGAGAAATTACTAAAAGACTTCTGACAGGCTGGTTTAGTTCATGGGGTCTTGCTTCCAATTGCTATTGAGCTGAGCCATTTTTGCTTCCAGTTGATCTATTCGTTCTTCAAATTCCTATTGAGGGTTCTTGAGCTCATTGTGTAGTTTATCCATCTCTTCTATAAAACCGAGTTTAGCAGTGGCGATGTCTTCCTCCAGCTTTTCCATTCACCTTCCTGCTTCTGAATCCAAATTTTCAAGAAAATCCAGCTGAAACTGGAGCAGTTGCTTTAAATTTTCCAGTGTTTTATCCATCTCTTTGAGCCTTTCTTTAGTGCCCGGCTTGGTGTTCGAACTTGAAGCCATTTCTGGTCACCTTCTCCTTCTGCTTGTGCCTTTCTCTTCTCTGGAGGATACTCACGATTTTGTTTCCCTGGAGGATACTCACGAACTCGTTGCGCTAAGATGAGATGAGGCTGGGGGAACGCCTTCAATTTAATTCCTCCTTCATGCACACTCATCATTTCCCTTCGATTTGCTGAATCCGTGAGGTATGGCTGCATAGATTCCTTGTCTCCACCATATCTGTAGCTCTCTTTCTCATGGTACTGACTTGTCCCCCTCGTCCAATCACTTATTCTGACACGACATGGCCTCAGCGATTTCCTCGATTGCTTGTCTTATGACTTAGCTTGCGTTTGAAATTGAGTTGTGGTGCGAGTCATGCTTCAAAGGAGTGCCACTCTAGAAACAATTTCATTCACTTTCAATACTCCCGGCTCCAGAAGTGTGCCTCTATTAGCTTCCTCGTCCGCTTTCCCATTCAAGTCCCTTAACACATGATAGAGCTTATACGAATTGAAATTCCTTAGTAGGAGGCGGATCTTGTCGAGAAGGTTATTGAGAATCGCACTCTGAGTTTTAGAATGATAAATTATTGCTTGTATTATCACTCTGGAGTCACCAATTATAACCAAATCTTGGATCCTGTGTTTTTTTGCTTGAATTAGCCCTTGCCAAAGAGCCAAGGCCTCTGCTTTGTTGTTGGATTCAATTCCTAAACCCAAAGCGAATTTTATTGTTGTAGCCTCTAGGGGGTTTTCAATTATCCCCCCTCCTCCAGCTTGACCTGGTTTTCCCTTCGAAGCCCCGTCGAAAAACAGGATATGGGTTTTCCTTCCTCTTTTCCAGTTGGCGAAGTCTTGTTTGTCTTTCCTGATCTCCCAGTCCTCTTTGGTTAGGTTGCTAGCCTTTCTGCCCATGTTACATTGGATTTTGAATTGGCTTAACCAGATTTCCTCTGATGCTTCCAGCGTGTGGCTATTATTTGGATTGCAAAGATAAGGGGCATATTCACCAAAGAGAGCATGAATTTTAGTTACGACCATGGCTTCGCCACTTTTGTTGTCCCTGAAGATTCTGTTGTTCCTTTCTAGCCAAAGGTTCCACATGATAAACTTGGGGAGCACTTTCCACATAGTAACGACTTGGCTTCTTTTTTTAAAAGTGAAAGGGTAGTAGGAGTCCCATTGGAGAAGGAGACTTCTTATATCAGGGGGTAGATTGAGGGAACTTTGTATTCCTGTTGCTAGCTTCCAGAATTCTTTGGAGAAAACACAGTTGAGAAGGAGATGGTCTGTAGATTCTTCAGCAAGTAGACACAAGGGACACCTATGAGGACCTTCCCAACCGCATCTTTTGAGGTTTTCCCCTGTTTGGATGCTGTTATGTGCGAGGGTCCAAATGAAAAAGTCAATTTTTGGGATGGACATGGACTTCCAGATTGCTCTCCAGATGGCCGGATTAGGCAGGACGATGGGGACGCTGGTGATGAGGTGGTAGCCCTCTACTGTGGTGTAGGCTTTGGATTTCCCTCCCCAGCCTCTTTTGTCTTTTCCTTTCTTTTTTAGGGGGGCTTTCCCTTGGAGACAACTTTGTAGGGTGCACCAATCCCTTTCCAGATCAGTGGGTCTGTTGGGCACTCCCCACCCTTGCCAGGTCATGAACTTGTCCTCCCCCCAAATCGAGATGTCAAAGAGAGTAAATATGTTTTGGCTATCCATCCAGTCTTTGAGACGAAGAAGATCCTGTCTCAGCTCTAGAGGGGGATCTCCCATAATTGAGTCTTGCCAAATTTTAATTTTCTTTCCGTTTCTTGGCACCCATGTGAGATGAGGATTGAAGTGGGGCAAAGCCTTTTTGTAGAGGGCGAAAATAGGGGAGTCTTTTGATTCCTTGCATGGAAAATCTAAACAACGGTCCCTAGGCCCCCTAAAATATTTTCTCCAGAGTGCTAGTTTGCTCCAAGTTGGTTTGCCGGTGATCATCCTCCAAAGCAACTTTTCTCCCAATGCCATATTTTGAGCTTGGGTTTTTTAAAGTTAAGGCCACCTTCCAAGAAGGGATTTGAGGTTTTTTCCCAATTTATCAGATGCAATTTCCTTCATGACTGCTTTCCCCCTTCCCACAAGAAGCGTCTTTGGAGTGCTTCGATTTTTTGGATGACGGAGGCAGGGGATAAAAGCAACGAACTCTGATAGATGGGAATGCTGGTCAACACAGATTTAATCAGGACTGCTTTCCCTGCTATATTTAACCAGTTCGCCCCCCAGGAGGAGATTTTGTTTTTTAGTTTTTCTATCAGGTGGTTCCAGTGAGAAGCTCTTGGGGCAGATTTAAAAATGGGAGTTCCCAGATATTTAAAGGCCTCCCAGTTAGTGTGCCCTTCCATCCCCAAAACTCTTGTGATTCCCAACATTTCATTTGGCGTGATATTCCATCCATAGATTTTGCTTTTGGCCTAGCTTATTTCACTTCCTGAGACTGCAGCATAAGCTTCTAATTCTTCTTTAAACTTCTGTGCTATTATTGGGCTTGCCCCTCCCAACAACAGCGTATCGTCCGCAAATTGTGCATGATTTATATCTTTTACCCCTTGCGCGATTCTTAGTCCCTGGAGGTTTTTTTGAACTTGGGAATTTTCCAGCTGATAGCTTAGGATTGAAGCTTGGATTGCATAGAGAAGGGGTGAAAGGGGGCACCCTTGTCTTAAGCCCCTAGAGGCTTGGAAGAACTTTGTTACTTTCCCATTCACCTTCCGGGCTATCCATGGTGATCCAATACAAGCTTTTATCCAATTTACAAAGGACGGATCAAAACCAAACTTTCTCATTACTTCAAATAAAAATTTATGTCTAACTCTATCAGAGGCATTAGCGAGATCCAGTTTAATGATCATACCTTTGTCTTTCCTCCGGATACTTGAGTGTAGGGCCTCTTGAACAAGGATGATGTTGTCAGCGATATGTCTGCCTTTGATGAAGCCTCCTTGGTTTTCAGGGACGATGAGAGGGAGGATTGTCTTGAGTCGATTGGCTATAACTTTGGTGAGAATTTTGTAGCTTGTGTTGCAAAGGGAGATTGGCCTGAAGCAATTGAAGGAGACTGCTCCTTTTTCTTTCAGGATAAGCGCCAGGAAGGCCGAGTTGGTGCTTCCGCCCAGCTTGCTGCTTTGCTGCGATTTCTTGACCATTTTGGTTAAGTCCGTTTTGATTATTTCCCAACACTTCTGATAGAATCTGGCAGTGAAGCCATCCGGCCCAGGGACCTTATCTGGGTTCATTTGATCCAGGGCCTCCTTTATTTCCTGCTGCGATACATCTCTGGTCAGCGTGCTGTTGATATCTTCCTTTATGAGGTTTGGAAGAATAGAGAGAGGATACATCTATGGGTCTATTTCTGTCCCTTGTGGTTCTAAGTAGAGCGCCTCGAAGGATTCAAAGGCTACTTGTTTTATGCCCTCTGGGTCTGCAATTGTTTTATTTTGGACTTGTATTTCTGTAACTGCTTTGTAGTGTTTCCTTGCCTCCGCCTGCTTGTGAAAATAGCTTGTATTTTTATCTCCTTCTTTCAGCCAAAGGCTTCTTGACTTTTGCCTCCAGTAGCTTTCCTCCTCTCTGCAGGCCCTGTGCCATTGTCTTTGAAGACCGTCTTCTTGTTGCAGGACTTCTTGCGTGACCTCCTCATTTTCCATTTCTAGCTGAGGGCTCTCGAGTTACCTTTGGGATTCTATGCGCGAGGCGATTGGATTTGGTTGGCTCTTTGCCCAGGTTTTTAGTGCTCATTTTAGCCTTCTTAGTTTCTCTTCCCAGACACAAAAAGCTGAGCCTTTAACAATGCTGGTCCACATTTTTTAAACCAGAGGGAGAAAGTCTTTGTCTTGGGTCCAAGTCGGGTTAAATCTGAAAGGGATGGGTCCTCTGACTTGGTCGATTCTAAATTCTAAGCAAATTGGCTTGTGATCTGAGACACTGTGGGGCAGGATCTCTGCATTTGCTGTGAGTCCCAGTAAAAGGAAGAAGCTTTGGACTAGAAATCTATCTAGCCTGGCCGCTATGTGCCTAGGACCTATCCTTTTGTTTGTCCACGTGTAAAGTCCTTTGGCAGGTTTGATATCTAACAGGTCCCAGGCTGTGACTAGATCTTCCACCCATTATCTAGCCAGATCTCTCACTATGGAACCCCCTCTTTTTTCCTCTTGAGCCAAGGTTACATTTAGATCCCCACCGAGAATGATATTGTCAAGTTCATTTTGCTGCAAGAATTTTTGTAGGGATTCCCAACATTGTTTTTTTCCTCCCAAAAGTTGCGGCACATATATATTGAAGATGCTTACCTGATAACCCGAGTCTCTGTGGAGGAGTTTGGTGTGAATCCAGTGAATGCATTTGTCAGAGTTGATCTGGTCTATTTTGGAGGCATTCCACAGAGTGCAGAGCCCTTCCCAGGCACCTCTGGCGTTTTCGGCTATTCCTTGGCTGCCTCTCCAAACGTTCAGCGTAGTTTTGAGTGAGTCTTGCTGACTCATCTTGGTCTCCTGGAGGAGTAGGATGTTTGATTTTTAAGCTTTGATTATATCCTTGAGTGCTTCTTCTTTCCTTTTTCTACCTAATCCCCTACAGTTCCAAGAGGTTAGAATCATTAAATACCTTGGGGGGGGGAGCGGCCTCCTTGGGAGGCTTTTGCTTGATTTCTCGTATGCTGAACGCTGATCAACTGTTTGATGGTAGGTTGTGACCCTTTTAGGACATCTTTGTATGTTTCCTGGTCTCTTTCTGCTTTTTTGGTTTTCTTGCCTCTTCCCATTTTCTTTGGGGTGGTCCAAGCTTCGCTTGCACCTTCTGAGTCGCTTCTTGTTGAGATCTCCCCCTCCTCTATGTCTTGACTTCCTTCCAACCTTTGGGGGGATTTGTTTTGCTCCCCTTCTTCTTTTGCTGTTTGATTTCCTTTGTCCTCAGGGATCTGGTTTCCTCTTGATCCTTCCTCTTGGGCATCTTTACTTGGTTCTGCTTCCTCACCTCTAGTTTCCTTAGCCAGTATACTGAAGCTGTTCTCAGTCTTCTTGGTTCCTGAGTCTTTGCCTTGCGGTGGGGTTGTATTTTCGTTTCTTGGTCCTTTCGTTTTGGATTTACCCTTTCGTGCCTGTTTCCAGCCTTCATCCCCTGCTTTCTCTGTAGTAGGGTTCTTTGCGCAGTTCCTTTGGAAGTGGCCATATTCATGACAACCTCTACACTTGAATGGGAGCTATTCGTAATCCAGCTTTTGGAAGTGATGCCAATCCCCGACTTTTAATTTCATTGCTTCCGGTAAGCCTACCTCCAGGTCAACTTCTACACAAATCCGTGTGCAGGAATACTGGTCTCTTGGGTCTGCTCGATCAATGTAGCGTCCCAGTCCATTTCCAATTACTTGAAGTGAGGAGGGGTTCCAGCAGTGTATTGGCAGATTCGGGAGTCTTACCCAGACAGGGACGTCTTTAGGCACTTCTGAGGCAGGATCAAAGCTTGGGGTCCATCGATTCAAGTAGAGACCTTGGGTGCCCATGAAGTACGGTCCGTTTCTGAAGATCATATCTCTGTCCTCTTGAGAGATGAATTTGAAAATAAAATACCCTCTCCCGACCGCATAGCACATTACATTGTTTTTGATCAGCGGTCTCCAGTTTCTTTGAATCCAGTTATCTGTGGATCTCTTTGAGGGATAGAGCCCCATGAATTGGCCTACAAGTCCTCGTTCTGAGAGGGATAGGGCAACCTTCATAGGATGATCGGGTGGTAGGTCAATCTCCGGGATAGCGTCTAGTTTCTTGACGAAGCTTGGAGGAACTGAAGGGGAAATATTCTTGCTACAGGCTGCGAATAGATTTCAAAAGGAGGAGGATGGAGAAGGAGGGGGCGACAACTCCCCTCCCCCCTGAGCTTCGATGGTGGCAGATGTGCCGAACCCTAGTCATATCGAGATGCACCAGGTCGCGGGTCACTTTCCTTACTATTTGATTTTCTGATTTTTCAACCAATCCTCAAAATTTTACGAGCAATAGTTTTTGCAATAAAATGACCGCCAATATGAATATCTGAATCACCAACTCCATGTAGATTTTCAAGCATAGTATGAGAAATTGTTTCATCAATGTAACACAACAATAACTCATCAATAGATCTACAGAATAATATGGTACCCAGAATAAGATATTTAGAAGCTTCAAGACAAAGCCTTCTTTTCTCATGGTTTTCTAAATTATCAGAACAACGTTCATGTTGAAAATAATAAATGATATCCCAATACCAAGGATGATCTACCATATCAACATTTTCATATTTAATTGAAAACATAGAATACTAGAAAACAACATCATTTTTAGTAATGTTACTTGGTTCAACATGCCGAGCAAAATGTAAGGATAATTCATGTCCCTTTATTGTATTTGTAGTAGTTATCTTGAAATCACGTTCTTGGATCTTGGTAAGCCAATGCACTAATTTACCTGACAAAAGTGTTAGAGATAAAACAAATTTAATAGCAGGAAAAGGGACTTTTACTTCAATATGTTTACCAAGGATAAAATGATAGAATTTTTCAATAGCTTTCATGAGAGCATAAGCATGATTTTCAATTAAGGTATACTTCATCTCAACATCAGATAAACTCTGACTCATAAAATCTATTGGGTTCTCATCATTCTCTCTCTCTTTATGAAAAAGAATAGAACAAATAACTTCTTCAATGGCATTAGTGTAGATAATAAAATCTTTTGAGAAGTCAGGTTTTTCCAAAATAGGAGCCGAGAAAATGGAATTTTTAATATCAACAAAGTATTTTTTAGTTTCTTGAGTCCAATCAAAGATTTGATTTTTTTTAGGAAGTTATGGATGGGTTTGACCATCCTTGCAAAATTAGTTATGAATCTCCTTACGAAATGGATCTTTCCCATAAAATATTGAATTCCTTTCTTTGAAGAAGGAATCATGAGATTTTGAATAGCCCTCACTCTTTCTGGATCAATGTTGATACCAAAATTGGAGACTATACGACCAAGTAACTTTCTCGATGTTACACCAAAAATAGACTTTGTAGGGTTTAGAGACAAGCAATACTTTCTGCAATGTAGAAATGTTGATGTTAGTGGTAACATCAGATAGGTACTTTCACATTGGCATGTGTTTATCATGTGGAAGTCGTCAAAAGCCTTCTAGCCTTGAGTTTACTTTAGTTAAAAGGAATTAATTAAAGTAAACATGTTTTTATTAGTGAATTGGGTTATTTAAGGAAAGTACTAAAATTAATTCGCATGTAAATCTTAAGTGAGTGTGAGAAGTAATCTCAACCATCAATCACTTTGGAGATTAGAAGTAGATTATAACTCATGATTATAAAATCAAGGCTAGGGTGAAGGAGAAGACATTTTGGTGTGATTCCAAGATCAAAATATTTGGTGAGATGCCAAGATCAAGGGACTTTAGTGAGGTGCCAAGGTCAAGGGACTTGTGTGAGATACGCTTGCAAGGAAAGTTTTGTCAGAGATCAAGGTCGATACTTTTGGTGAGAGACCAAGGTCGGAGATAGAAAAGAAGGATTTTTTTATATTGTGAGAAATGTAGAAGTAAATAAGGACTTTTGCTTACACATGAGTGAGGAGATATTACTGGTTGGGTGAAGATATTTCATCTAAGGGTTGATGCAGAGAGGGTTGGACCATGAAGGAACACGATTCAATATCTTTGATAGGTGGAGAAGGAACTTCATCTAGAGATCATACAAGTCAAGGAGAAGAGAGAGTAGAGCCAACCACATGTAGGTTTCAGATTATAGAAGCCACATGAAGGAGTGGTGTCATACCAAATTTGTCGTACATAATTTCCATACATGTATGCGGATTTCAGTGGAGACAATCACATATGTACATGGGTTTGCATAAGGAAAGGTGCATACACCTCAAAAAACATACTGGTACAAGGTCATACAACATCACGTGAATTGCTAGGTTTGTTTGCAGTGTATATTCTCTTAGTGGAAGTCACATTTTATCTATTATGGGAGCCCTGATTTGACCATAATAAAAACATCTTAGGACTGGTTTTCCCTCCGAGGTTTTTCCAAGGGTTTATACCAGAAAATATTGGTGTCTTGTGAGTGAGATTTTTGGTTTCCTAGTTTATGCTTCCGCTGAATGTTTAGTTGATTACTCAACTGTGATTTTAGTAGATAAAGTGATTTTATTTTTATCTGAATGCCGGGTGCTAGTTTGAAGAGGTAAAATAAACAAGAAATACCTATTTAAGATGATCAAAATGATGCTCTTGGATCTTGGAATAAACTGTTAAATCATCGAGATAATTTTGAATAATAATTTTGATAAGATCATCAAAAGCTATCTACATAGCTCTATGGAAATTAACACCTAAATTAATCAAGCCAAAAGGAATATGTTCATATGAAAAGGTGCCCCATCGAGTAGTAAATGTAGTCTTATACGTTTCAGCTCTCTTGAGGCATATTTGATTATAGCCTAAGAATCCATCAAGGAGTGACATCATTTGAGATCCTACATCTTGTTGGAGAATCAACTCCATATTTGGAACCAAAAAATTATCCTTCACACTTTCCTTATTAAGGACATGAAAGTCTACACATAATCTAATCTCCCCATTCTTTTTTCTAACTGGGACAATATTAGCAACCCATTCATAATATTTTACCGAAAAAATAATATGAGTTGCAAGCATCTTTTCTACTTCATTTCAAATAGTAGTTTCACGTGCAAGGTTAATTTGTCTTTGTCTTTGCTTAAATGGTTTAGGGTTTTCCTTAATAGGAATATCATAATGGAATATGTTTGGATCAAAAGCACACAAGTTAGCATAAGATCAAACAAACAAATCACAAAATTCATGAAATAAATCCATGAGTTTTTGTTTTTTTTTATTAGAAAATTGGGCTGCTATTTTTAAAAATTTAGGTTCTTCTTCACTCTCAATGTTTACTAGGATCATGTTCCCAGTATTCCTTTTTGAATCCTCCTTTGTATTCTTTCCATGACTACTAGCATCACTAGTGGAAAAAGAGCTTTCAAGGGGTGTCAACCCTTTAGAAAATTTATTTTCATAAAGAGAGATTATTTCATTTTTATTTAAAGGCTCAATTTTTAGGAAAGCACAAATGATTTCATCATCATAAAATAATTTCTAAGCCTCCACATTGTCAGGTATACGTGGTTGATATAGGGACATAAGAGTGCACTCTATTCTTTATGGGAATAAATGTTTTTTTGGATGAGCCATGTAAACAACTAACCTATCAGCCATCAAATTTAACTGCCTACACACATACGTAATATTAAAAGATAAAAAATTTGAGACCAAATCCAAAAATTCATGTAGATGTATTTTCAAAATATTGTTAGATGGATTATAGATCTTATCAATTTTACAACTAGTTGAGAATCACCAAACATTGTCAAATGTTGACATCCAGAATTAAGAGCATTTTCAATACCAAGTATGAGAGCTTCAAATTCTGCTACGTTGTTGGTGCAAGCAAATTCAAGTCTATATAATAAATAATGTATTTTTCCCAAAGGTGTGTATAATACAATCCCTGCACCTTTATCTTCACTTGAATATGCACCATCAAGATGCATATGCCAAATCTATTCATTGTGATCGATAGGTGGTGTAACAAAACTTTCCTCTTCTAGGAAGATATAATCAACACTAATGCATTCTTCAATGAAGTTGACATGGGGTTGAGGGATACTCTTAATATAAGGAGAAATTCGGCCTTCACGAAGAACCATAATATTATTACCTACCTTAGGAAAATACATGTGGGTGCCATCCATAGACATATATCCTCCCATTAAAGATTTCCAATCTTGACTAAGAATAATCGAGTAATTACCCATAGGCATATCAATTACTTGTATGTTATATGTTGTGCATATCTCAGGATGAGCACACAGAACTAGAGCCACGTCTTTAGTTTCAATAATGGTAGATTGTTTTTGGTTGTTGTAAGCCAACATATTTTTTCAATTCTCATTGGTACAAGACAAAACTAGTTCTTCCATGATGATCTTAGACATAAAATTTGGCCTAGATCCACCATCAATAATACAACACTGCAATTTTGTTCATAATCTTCATGGAAACATAAAAATGAGGGTTTATAACAGAGTTTCTAGAAGGATTTACAACTAGGACTTTGTTTTCAGAATATTCTTCTTCATCTTCAACGATAGTCAAACTAGATATAGTAGAGATTTTACTCTCTATGAGGATTTTTAAATGCTCTTCCTTGTGACGTACCCAACCCCTAGCTGGGTTACATCACTGCTAAAACGACTTACTAAAATTCCTCATACTAAATCTAAATGCGGAAATTAATACATAACATGAAACTCAAGTTCATTCAGCTGTCCATACTCAATATATATATATATATATAT